>ML797397.1:45534-59866 GCA_009831015.1 Picea engelmannii
GGGCATTGCTGCCCTGGATTGTTGACTATATAATCCCCTGGACCCCTGGATGCAAAGAAAACAACAAGTGGGAGAATGTTGGGTATGTGTTATATTCTTTGCATGTGTGTGTGTGTGGGTGCGTCAGATACGACGACTGCGTCCGACGATCCCTTTTTTAGCGGATTTTTGCTATTTTTAGCGGATTTTGCTATTTTTAGCTGATTTGTAAATTAATCCCGTATTAAGGGATTAGGGTTTTGGTATCTACGGAATACCTAAAAACATTGTATATATTGTATGGTGAATGGTGAAATTGAATATAATGAAAAAGAAAGGTTTTCCCGGTTGAGGGTTTCCGGTAAAGATCTCTGTGTATTCTGTGTATGAGCCATTGATTAATTTCTGTATTGCTTAAGAATATATATGCATTGCTTTACTTCACAGGTTTAAAACTTACAAATTCGTGTTTTTTTGCTGTTACAGAGAAAAACGCACCATGTTTCCAGTTCCGACACTTGATTTGACACTCGTTCCAACACTCGTTCCGGTACCCGATCCGACACTCATTCCAACACTTAGTATTGCACAAAAACGTAGGGTGAGTTGGCGGTTATGGCATTGGCGGCCAGTGATGGACAAATCAGGCACATGGATTTCTTCATGATCGCCCCCTCCAGCTACTAATCTCCAGGCAACTCAGTTTTAGTTGTCCAAAGAAGGCAATTATTGGCTTGCTCCATTTTGTCAGTTAGGGCATCATTTATTGTAATTTGCCGAAATTAGAAGTGGTTAAACCATCATGTGGTCGACCACTTGGTCTGTAATCTTATAAATAATGTTAGGATGATCATAAGATTGTTAACCAAGGAGAAGAACCAGTGTATTAGAGACAAATTCATTATTTTCTCTGTTTTGATATTTTACATTGCCAGAATTGTGTCAGAACTACATTTCCAAGATTTAATGGTGGATTCGCCTTCTTAAGCTCATGGTGTCCTTCTAAAGAGTGACCATGACTTTCTGGGGGGCCCACTAGTAGTCTGGTAACTCTTCTTTAGTTTATTTATGCATTTTTGTAGTTTAGTTGTCTCTCTTTATTTCCTGTACATGCATTTTTCTTTTGTTATTTAACTTGCCGTTGTAGTTTAAATTAATTTAACTCTCTTTTGCAGGTTAGTATGAAGGCTTGCACTAACATGAATTGATCTTGTAGTTAGGAACGGATTTGCAGATCCCTAGGCTAACCCCATGTGTAGTTAGATATTAGATTACGTTTTCATTTATAATTGTAGAATCAAGTTTAAAACAGAGTTTTAGTTAGAATATAACATAGTTTTTAATTGAGTTTTTTTTGACAAGGGTTTGATGGATGGATAGAATTGATTTCGGTTTTTAATCATAGCTTGCTTATTTCATTTTTATGTAGAAGTGGCTTAGCTAGTTGTTGGTTAATGTAATTGTCAGTTTACTTTTAATTTCTTTTTTTAAGCATTTCTTTCTTGCAGCTTGAATTGTTAGAATAGATGTAGTATAGTTTCATTTATGTAATTTCCTTTCCTAGGATTAAAATGCAATTGAATTTCTTAGTTAATGGTTGAATCTAGTTTTTCTTATGTAGTATAGAAGTATAAATGATGATCTCGTTATGTTGTTGATGGTTCATATATGAATATGCAAGGTATTTAACATTGTTTTTTCATGGCTAAACTCTCATTGGATTGTTTAATCCATACCTTTCACTTTGCCATTGAGATTAGTGTTGAGCTCATACCACTGGAATTATCCTTTGTTGTCAAGTGTTATTGAGATATCATCCGACACCGAAGACATTCACACAACCACCAACATTATATTTGAATTATCATAGGTTAAAAGATAGTTTTCCTACTTTCATAGATATAGTTTCTTGCTTTCATAGGTTAGAATAAAGTTTTATTGCTGCAATAGGATAGATAGACTTTGCTTTGATAGATTAGATAGTAGTTTGCTTAACATAGAATAAGAATTAGTTGTTAGTTCTTCTTTATTTCAATAGAATAGATTTCCTTTCATGCATTGCATTGAGCATTTAGATTTCCTTTTACGCATTAGAAATAGTTTTGCATTAGGCATTTAGTTCACTTGCCTCTTAGGCTAGATAGTTGTTCAATGAGAAGTTTTACTTGCAATAGTTAGTTGCCTTTGCTTACTTGTCTTTTGCTTTAGTAGGTTAGTTAGGTGTCTTTGCTTACTTTCCTATTTGCTTTAATAGGTTAGATAGGTGTTTTTGTTTACTTGCTTTCATAGGGTAGTTGCTCATTGAATGTAGGTTGGCAAGTTAAAGAAGTTTTCTCTTGTCATTTGCTTATTATGCTTAGTAGTTTGCTTATTTCTTATTGTTGAACTAGTTTGCTTTACATAGGGTTTTACTTGCTTTCTTAGGAACTATCCATCGATCCTTGGCCTAAAAGTACTTAGGTTACCTAGTTTCATTTTGCTTAGTAGGGTTTGATCATTAGATAGATTTTCTTGAGTAGATTAGCCTTAGATAGCTGCCTTTCTTAGTTAGACTATACTCCTACCAACCTTCTACCTTTGGCATATATTTTTGTACAACTCTAAGTTTACTTACCCCAGGTTGACAATTTAATTGAGGGTTTTACTGTGTTTTTAGTGCATATAGAACACCCATCAGAGGTATTCCACCCACTCGAAATCATGATCATGATGGTCATCTAATTCCTGGGATTTTTCCTCCTAACATCAGGCCTTATAGATACACTTATTCCCAAAAGAGTGAAATTGACCATATTGTTGAAGAAATGTTAGAGGTTAGCATTATTAGACCTAGCCAAAGTTCTTACTTTGCACCAGTGGTAATGGTACTCAAGAAAGAGGGCTCATGGAGTATGTGTCCATATTATAGAGAGCTCAACAAGATCACTATTAAAGATAAGTTTCCCATTCCCGTCATTGATGAATTGTTAGATGAACTAAATGGAGAAATCTGATTCACAAAGTTGGATCTCCGTTTATGGTATCATCAGATTAGAATGAAGGAAGCAAATATCCCAAAAACAACATTTCGAACTCATTAGGGCATTATGAATTTTTTGTCATGCCTTTTGGCCTTACGAATGCATCTTCCGTATTCCAAGGGTTGATGAATTCTATTTTCAATCCCTTCCTTCAAAAATTTGTGTTAGTATTTTTTGATGATATACTAATCTATAGCAAGTCTTGGGAAGATCATGTTTGACATGTTGACAAGGTGCTACAACTACTAAAGGAGAAACAACTATATGCCAAACCATCCAAATGTTTCTTTGGGTTGAAGGAGGTAGAGTATTTAGGTCATATTGTATTTAATGAAGGTGTCAAGGTAGAGCCTAACAAGATTAAGGGCATGATGGTCTGACCGATTCCCAAAACATTTAAGAATCTTAGAGGATTTTTGGGTTTGACATGTTACTACCGCAAGTTTGTTTGGAACTATGGAAGAATAGAAACACCTTTAACGAAATTAACTAAGGATGCATTTTCATGGACCCTGGAGGCAACTCAAGATTTTGAACAATTTAAAGAGGCGATGTGAAAAGCTCTTGTCTTGACCACACCAGATTTCACAAAATCCTTTATTGTGGAATGCGATGCCTTGGGAAATGTCATTGGTGTCATTATAATGCAAGAATGAAGGCCCCTTTCTTTTGAAAGTCGGCCACTCAAGGGAAAGGATTTACAAAAACTCATTTATGAGAAGGAAATGATGGAAATACTACATGAATTGAAGAAATGGTTCCCTTACCTAATAGGTAAGAACTTCAAGGTCAAAACAGATCATGATAGTCTTAAATAATTTTTGGAACAAAGTCTATCTATAGAATAACAACAAAAATGGATGACCAAGATGTTGGGTTATGATTTTGAAGTCATCTACAAAAAGGGAATAAAAATGTTGTGGCAGATGCACTCTCAAGAAATGATGAATATGTTGAGGCCTTTCTCTGTGCTATCTCGATCATCCAAACTGATTGGATAATAGAAGTGAGGGATGAATGGAAGAATGACGAAAATGTGTGGACTCTCATTCAAAGGCTGTAGCAGGATTCTAGTGCATCATATACATTTACATGGAAAAATGATTCACTATGGTACACATATCTCTTATATTTATGTAAGAAATCCCAACTCAAACAAAAGGTACTCTTGGAATTACACACCTCTCCGGTAGGAGGGCACTCAAGTTTTTTTAAAACCTACCATAGGGTCAAGAAGGAATGTTTTTGGGATGGCCTTAAAACTGATGTTCAAATGTTTGTGGCAAAATGCTTGGTTTTCCAACAAAATAAGGTGGAAACAATTAAGACCCCGAGTCTTTTACAACCATTAGCCATCCCAAGTCAACGTTGGGAGGAGGTTTGCATGGATTTCATCACAGGGTTATTGAATTATGAAGGAAAGAGTGTCATCATGGTGATTGTTAATAGAATCACCAAGTACACACACTTTTGTGCACTCGCTCATCCTTTCAAAGCCAATACAATTTCCACCGCATTCATGGAGACAGTTCAAAATCTACATGGAAGACAAAAGATTATTGTAATTGACATAGATCCCATCTTCACTGGACATTTTTGGACATAATTATTTTCTTGTTTGGGTACTCAATTGGATCATAGCTCATCTTATCATCCTCAATCTGATGGACAAATCGAGATATTGAAATTTTTTCTAGAAGGCTACCTTCGTTGCTTTGTCTCTAATAAACAAACACAATGGTTCAAGTGGTTACCCTTGGTAGAATGGTGGTATAACACTTCCTTTCATACTGCAACAAAAATGACACCATTTATGGCACTCTATGGATATCACCCATCTTCCATCACTTCTTCTCTAAAAGAAAAATCTAAGGTTCAAGCAGTGGAAGATCACATTGAGCATCGACAACAAGTTCTCCAAATCTTAAAGGACAACCTGACAATGGCACATAATTGCATGAAACAACAAGCATATCAACATCATAGTGAAATAAGTTTTGAAGTAGGGGATTGAGTATTTTTAAGACTACAACCATACAAACATATGTCCCTCAAGCAAGCTAAGAAGGATAATAAATTATCACCAAAGTACTATGGCCCTTATGAGGTGCTGCAAACGATTGGTACTATGGAATACAAATTGGAGTTGCCTGCATCTTGACGAGTACACCCAGTTTTCCATGTTTCATTCTTAAAGAAGGTTATAGGTGACAAGATCCCAATTTAAACTATATTTCCATAACTTGACGAGGAAGGCAAAATAATATTGGAGCCTAAATCTATCACTGACAAAACAATTCGCCCACTGAAGAATAGATCCATTTCAGAGTATCTCATTAAGTGGAGGAAAATACCTGCTGAAGATTCCACTTGGGAAGATGAGTCTTTTATACATAAGCATCTATAATTACTCAAGAATTGTGGACAATGTTGGTTGTGGAGCCTGATTGTCTTCCTGATTCATAGGTCCTTGTTTTCAGTCGTGTTTATACCCCATGAAGACTGTACACCCCTCCACGTGGGTGGGGGGGGGGGGGTTGCAGGGGGGCTTTCCCCCCCTGTGAGGTCTGGGAGCAAGCAGTCCCCCGAATGAAAAATTGCCTTGTAAATGCATATTATAATTTCATAGTAAATCTGGACCATTCATTATAAGGTCATAAATTTGATGGTAGACGTTATGTTAGGGTTTTTTTCCCTATAAGGCAACCCTCCTTTATGAGGGAATTGTATTGCGGCTATGCATTATTTCAAATATTATATTCAGAGAGAGGAGACTATGAGATAAAGAAGAGGAAGTTACAGCGAGTGTGTTGTAGGTTGTATCCCTTCATGTTTCTAGATAATAAAAAGGAAGGACCTAGCAATTTCTCTGGTGGACGTAGCCCACACTAGGTGAACCACATATATATGCATCTCTATTGTATTGTGCATCTTTTGTGTTTTATTTCATCATTTGTTTTATTTTATTGTTCCGTGACAAACAACACTTGTCTGAAGGGCAGGGGCATTTTAATCCCTAAATAGTGGCACATTACCCCTTAATTGGGGCATATTACATTAGTATTGTTATTTTATTTATGTCGGCTTGGATCCATTAGTTGTAATTTTACCTCTTAGTCTCCTATATATACCAAGGATACCTTTTCATTTGGAATCATATTGTATTTGTAAATTTATGTGGTGTATAAGAAGGTTTCCCCCACGAAGAGGCTTATTATCTAAAATTCTCTCTTTGTCAAGGCGTTGAGTACTTATTTTGAGGTTTTTTTATGCTATTTTGATATTTGGTTCTTAACATTATGATTCAATTAAATTTGGAAAGGAATTATAGAATACTTGGGTTCCCACCTAGTTAGTTGGAAATTCCTATCCAAGATTAGGAGTCTTGGATGATGGGGATTAAAATATGTATGTCTTTGGGAATTCTTTGGTTGCAAAATCCATGTGGTTTTTCCTGACTCGTGACAGTTTATGGAGGATGATTCTAGTTGAAAAATAAATTATGCCTGGTTCAATCCTAAATTGGATTCGATAGTGGCATAATCCTATTCACAATGTCTCTAACCAAACATTCTATCACACTTTCTTTTCCTATTATAGGTCAATTTCTAGACTAGAAGGTTAGTTTAGGTACTCAAGTCAGGATTGGGGTAAATGAAATAGTTGGCTATGGTGATATAATATTTCTTCCTAAGGAACTTGCATCTCAACTCTGAGATATTGGTTGTTGTACACTCAACACAATAAGATACACTTCTCGTTCTTCCATTTGGAGCCAGGGGTGGTTATCTGTGGATGAATTGAATATTGATGCAGCTTGGAATCATAAATGGTATCATGAACAAACTCAATAAGACCCATATTACATTAATTAATTTGAAGGATGAATTGGATTTTTATTACAACGAATCTGGTGGTCTATACTCAACTAAACCAAGAAACTAGGGTTTGCATAACTTGGGAAATAATCCAGATCAATGGTTGTTCAAGAAGTTGTGGAAAATAAAGGGTCCTTTGAAAGGTATTATGTATTTGCAGCTTATTCTCAAAGGAAGATATCCTACCTAGGATATACTACAACTGCATAACAAAATGCGACTGAGATATTTCTATCTATGTAAAAGGAAGTAGGAAACAAATTTTCATTTTTTCTTGGAATATCCATTTACCCATCAAATTTGGCATGGAATTGAGTGCCAACTGCATTTGGAACACTTATGGGAAAGGGGAACATTGATAGAAAGATTATGTGAGTACTGTGTTCAAATTTCATTGAAGGAATTCAAAATTCTTCTAGTTTTGGCCACATCAGGGGTACAGTTGGCTCAAAATGCCTGTATCTTTGTGGATAAATGATACCCATTGTTTAAGGTATATTATCAATCTTTGGTTGTACTCTCTTGTTATAAGTCTAATCGGCTCATAAAAAAGCCTCAAACGATTGGTGATGTTGTAGTCAATAAAAATGTTCCTTGGAGATTATTTGATGGTGCCTTCCAGAGCCTAGGAAGAACATGTGGTTTGGGATTCCTTCTATATTTCACAAATGTTCATTATGTTTATGGAAAAAAAAATCTAGGCCAGGGATCTAACAACCAGGGAAAATTTAATTCTTTATTTTCCCTTCTCAAATGTGCAATCAATAGGAAATTGCATGATATTTAGGTATATGGAGATTGAAAGTTGACCATTGATTGGATAACGATGAAATACATGTAACAAAGTTGGGTTTATAAAAAATATCCTAATAGTTGAAAACTATTTCAGATCTATTCCAACAACTCAATTCACTCATGTCTTCAGGGAGTTAAACACTTTTGTTGATTCTGTTTCAAAAGATGCACTACAATTGGAAGATAATCAATTTGTTCTATAAGAATTATGTAATGGAGAATTGATCTCTAAAAGAGAATGCACCTTTACATAAATGTACTTGTTCTTTGATTTTTGTTTCAGTCTCTTGTTTAAGCATTTTGTATGAGAATGCCTCTTTTTGGGAATGCAATTGGCCTATGCAAGAGCAAGTCTTTGTTTTGTTTGCTAAGGAACTTGTAATCCTTTAAGAGTTGTTTTTACATACTCTTGTGAGCATGCCTAAAACTGTTTTTTGATGATAGTTCAATGTGCCTAAGGATTGTACCTTCCATTTCACTTAAACAAAAAGTACATTTTTTTCTAGGGAAAAAAACTCTTTAATTGTTATATATTATATAATATATAATAAATAACAACATAGTTTTTTTTTTTTTTTTTGTGAATAAAAAGTGGATCCTTATATTAATTTCAACTGAAGGCTGACAGAAAGCCCTGCAACCTATCTACATACACAAAAATGACTGCGGCTGAAGGTATCTACATACACAAAAATTCCTGCGGTTTCCCAAGGTCCAAGTCCCCCTAAACCCATGCCCTCTAACTTCACTGTGGTTATATCGCGAGTTCATATTTCGCAACTGGTGGTTGCTCCCGATTTTAGGATTTCACGCCTTGGGATGGCGAAGAACCGAGTGTTCTCCTTCTTCGATCCCTGAAATTGCGAGCCCTTCAGGACTTGGTTGACGGTCCATATTTCCTCGGGATCAATGGTCCAGATCCTCTATCTCATTTCACGATTTCCCATATCGCAATTTTGCATATCACGACTTTGCATATCGCGATTTCTCATATCGCGACTTCATGACTTGGGTAGACAGATCGACGGTCCAGATCTCTTCGAGCACCAACGGTCCAGATCTCCTCGGGCACCAGCATTCCAGATATCACGATTTCACATATCGTGACTTTGTATATCACGATTTCGCATATCACGACTTCGCTACTTGGGCAGACAGATCGACGATCCAGATCTCTTCGAGCACCAACGGTCCAGATATTCTTGGGAACCAACATTCCAGATTTCAGGATTTCGTGCCTTGGGATAGCGAAGAACCAAGTGCTTCCCTTCTTATGATCCCTGAAATTGCGAGCCCTTCGGGACTAGATCAACGATCCATATTTCCTCGGGATCAATGGTCCAGATCTTCTCTCGTGTTTCACGATTTCACATATCGTGATTTTTCATATCGCGAATTTACATATCGTGATTTCTCTTATCTTGACTTCGCGACTTGGGAAGACATATCAACGGTTTGGATCTCTTCAAGCACCAATGGTCCATATCTCCTTGGGCACCAACATTCCAGATTTTGGGATTTCACGCCTCAGGATAACGAAGAATCGAGTGTTGCCCTTCTTCCGATACCAGAAATTGCGAGATCTTCAAGATTAATTCGACAATCCATATTTCCTTGAGATTAACGGTCTAGATCCTCCTTTTGAGCTTCTGACTCCCTGTTGCCGAGTTCTCGAGATCATCTGTCAATGGTCCAGATATCCTCAAGCACAAACAGTCCAAATCTACTCAAGCACCAATGGTTCATATTCTCTCACGCTTTTCGCTTACATTCGCCCTCTCTCCTGAGCTTCTGTTCATTTTTGACTTGGAAGAATTTATAAGTAGACAGAGGTGGCAACCCGTCTAGATTAGGGATATCCAGCTAGGCCAAATCCTCGCATTGGAGCTAGAGGGGTGAGCTTTGGGACTGCCTAGAATCATGGAGAATGATCTGCTGCATAGAGTTGACTCCTGCATTGGCCAGTCTGTCCACTACTTTGTTTGCACTTCGTCGAATGTGAGAGGGGGTTAGTGTCAGAGAAGGTCTGAGAAGAGCCTGAAAGATGTAAAGAGGGCCAAGGAGGTGTCAACTGGGAGTGATTTTCCCTGGATCTCTTCCATTCAAGATTTTTTTTTCCAAGTCTATTATGATTTTGGAGTCTCCTTCAATGATCAAACAAGTGAGGTTTTGGTCTAGAGCCATTTTCACTCTTTTTATGAGACCCCAAATTTGCTGAGTTATTGGTGTCGCATCCGAGATTTTCTGCAATGAGGCTTTGTATTTGGCCTAATCTGTTTCTTATGACCGCTCCATAGCCTGATTTTCCTGGATTGCCTTTTGATGCGCCATCAAAGTTGACCTTATAGAAGCCTGGCGGGGGGGAACCACTTAGAGGGATTGAAGGATTTTTAAATTAGGGGGGGATGTTGAGGAGGGGTGGAGTGAGAAAACGAGAATCCCCAAGAGTTGAGGAGCGAGAGCTCACCTGGGTCAGTGGGGAAGTATTCCTTGGTACATTACTGTAGCTGAAGAGTTTCTTGAAGATGCAAGAGGATTTTGTTCCAGAGGAGGGTGGGAGGAGAGGGTTGGGAATGAAATATTATTATGTTCCTCTCTTTCCATAGTTTCCAAACTATAAATACTGGTAAGAGTTGCCAGGTTCTGTTCAGGATGGGGAGTTTTTAGGAGTCAAAGCCCCAATCCCTGATGGCACTTATGATGATGTTTTTAACTCGTTTGGTTCTTCTCATGAACTGAGTGGCCTGGTCCCAGATGCTCTCACTGGGTGGAAATTTATTTAGGAGGTGCTCCATGGTTTCTGCCTGGAAATGGAAGAGATGGAAAATCGAGGGGCCAATAAAACCTCATCTTTGAAGATTGTCCCAGGTTAAGATCTTGTTATGGAACATAAGCTAGAGGAATGTAGAGATTTTGGGTGAGAGTTTTGATTTCCATATTGTTGTCTAGATGCTATTTTTATGAAGATTGTGGAATTTTTCCTGAAGAGTGTATCCCTCCTTGAGAGTAAAGCTTCCATGAGGTGTGTATCCCCATCTGAGGATGTCTTGGTTTGTTCTTTTCCAGATTCTCCTTTGGGTTGTAGCTTGTTTCTAGTGCTGTAGGTCACATTCCATTGCCACTTGGAGTTCCTAATGAGTAGATTTCCATCTTCGCAAGGGATAGCTACTAGGGGTATCTGTCTACAAATCTGCTACTTTGAGAGTGGCAAGATCTTGAATGTGATTTTCGTAGGATGTAGATTTTCTTCCAGTTGAAGGGGTGGAATTTGCTGCTAGGAATCCATATAGAATAGGGCATTTTGGCCATTGCAAACCTCCCAAAAATCATGTTCCTATATGAGTGGTCGATTTTTCCAGGGCGCATTCCAGATGTTGGAGCCTTGAATTTGCTCCTGCATTCTTATAAGTTGACTTTGGTGCGTATTTGGGAAATATTTGCATTTCCAAAGTTTTGCCCAGATCTCTGTTGGTGTTTTGAGCCATCTCCACGAAATTCTTGCCCCCATGGTGCTATTTAATTTTCAGGGTTCCAGAGGCCTAGACCACCTGAAGATTTAAGATTTTAGACTTTGTCCCAACTGACTAGGGCCCATTTTTTGTTCAGGTTGTGTCCATGCCATAGAAATTTTCTTTGCAGATTCCTTATTTTCTTTATGAATGATTGGGGGGAAACTAGGGCTGAGAAGAGGTAAGATGGGATGGCTTGGAGGACTGACTTTAAGAGAACGATTATGGCTGGAAGGTTGAGGGAGTGAAATGTCCAGTTGCTAAGAGAGTTGGTGATGGAGAGTAGGAGAGAGTCCCAGGAGATGTTTCTAGCTACTAAGTCAAAAAGAGGGAGTCCTAGGTAACGAGAGGGCAGAGTGCAGACATAGGTATTCAGAATTTGATAAAGGTGTTGATGGATTTCCACAAGAGTATTAAAAAAGAAGAGCTGTGATTTGGCTAGATTGAAGGTGGTTCCAGAGGCTTCGCTGAAATTGGAGAGGATGGAGCTTAGTTTAATTTCTTCTTGCGTGGTGGAGGTGTTCATTATTAGTGTGTCATCAAAAAATTGGCTATGGGAGGCTGCCAGTTGTAATACATGAAGAGGGAGGCCTTGGAGGGATCCATTTTGAATTGAGGCCTTTATATAGCGTCCTAGACCTTCAACCATTATGACAAAAAGAAAAGGGGAGAGAGGTTCACCTTGCCTTACTCCTCTTGAGGGGGAGAAGGGTTGAGAGGGGACACCATTTACTAGGATTGAGAAAAAGGTTGAGGAAATGAGGTTCATTATCCAAGAGACCCAATCCTTGTTGAAACCAAAATCCGATAGGAGCGCTTTCATGTATTGCTAGCTTAATTTGTCAAAATATTTTGAAAGGTCAAGTTTTAGAAGCATAGATGGAATACGAGTGATTTTAAGAGAGTGAATGATTTCATGGACAAGTATGATGCTATCCATGATTTTCCTTCCTTCGACATATCCTGATTGCTCCTTTGAGATATGAAGGGTAGAATTGGCTTGAGTCTTAGAGCTGTGACCTTGGAAATGATTTTGTATATAACGTTGCAAAGAGCTGTGGGTTTGAAGTTCTTCAAATTTGTGAATCTTTCTTATTTGGGTATTAGGGTGAGGAGAGTGGCATTTAGTGCTGGAAGAACTTTGCCTGAACTGCGTTACTCCTCCACTAGCTACCACACTTCCTCCCTTAACATTGGCCAACAAGAGTGGAAGAAGTCTATTGTGAAACCATCTAGACCTGGATCCTTGCATGTGGGTAACTCTTGAATAGCTTGATCCACTTCTGCTTGCGTTATTAGTGTCATGAGAGCCTCATTATGTTCCTGGGTGATTATAGTTGGGATATTTTGGGTCACCCACTCTATTGATGAGGTGCGGTCGACCTTGGGTTCTGAGAGGAGATCCTTGTAGAAGTCTATCATCTTGTGCGTTATTTCCTGATGATTTAACATGGTGTTGCCTTGTGATTCATACATCTTCGTGATGTGATTGATAAGGCGTCTGTGGATCATAGAATGGTGGAAGAATTTGGTGTTTTTCTCTCCCTCATTGAGCCATTGAACCTGATATTTTTGTCTCCACATGATTTCTTCTTGCTTGTGTCTTTCTTCTAGTTTCCTTTTGAGTTCAATATCCTCTTACTGTTGAGTGATTGTGTATCTTGCGTGAATGAATTGTCCCTAAAGGTTCTCTAGTTTTTGTTCTAGTATTTTCCTTTGTTGGAAAATGTTACCAAAGACTTCTTTGTTCCATTTGTGCACCTATTGTTTAAAATGTTTGAGTTGTTTCTGCAGTGCTCCACCAATGATGGGCTAACTCCTGGAAATTTGGATGGGAGAGCCAAAATTTTTCAAATATGAAGGGTTTAAGCTTGGGGGTGTAAATAGTGTCAACCCAGAGATGAACCGACCAATGGTATGAACCTACCTTCGGGAGGATGTTGGAATCTACTAGGGGTCCTTCCAAAAGGAGGGCTTTAGAGATGAGGAAGCGATCAAGCCTGCATGCTATTTGTTGGTGACCTGATCTTTTGTTAGTCTAGGTGTAGGTGCCATTGCTATTCTCAATATCCACCAATCTGAGGTTCTCTATGAGTTCCTGGAATTTTGCGCTATCCTGCTCCAAGCCCTTTTTCCCCCCTTGCTTCTCCTTTAGCATGAGAATCATGTTGAAGTCGCCCCCTATTATCCATCACTTTCCCTCTGCTAAGGAGCTTAGGTAAGCCAAGATTTGAAGAAATAGGTCTTTGTATTGGCTTTTCTGCGGTCCATAGGCATTTGTGATAATTCCCTCTTTGTCCGAACCGACGTCTCTGTAGTGCGCTGTGATGGTGCACAGAGTGGAGAAGCCTTGATCAAGGATGACTATAGCAGGATTCCATAGGATGGCCAGGCCTCCTGAAGCCCCTTTTGAGTCCGTTTGATAGGATTCATAGTTACGCCAACATATTTTGATGATATCTTCTGTAGTTTTCTTTGCACATTTTGTCTCTTGTATCAGGATTATATCAGGTTCTTCCATTTTGATGTAGTTTCAGAGAATCCTTTGTTTGGATATTCCATTTAGGCCTCTGTTATTCCATGTGAGGATGTTCATAGTTAACAATTTGGTGGGTGGGAAAAGGAGCTCTCTAAGAGCCTGTGAATCTGTCCTGAGTTGATCATATAGTTTCATGCCTCCTTTATTAGCTGATGAGCCAATTTTGTGCCTCGCTGCTTGTTTTATTTTGGGTGTTTTCTTGGATCTTGGTTTGGTTCTTTACTGATCCCCAACCTGGATGTAGCCCCTGCTGATGAGTCCAAAAATACTTTGTGAACTTTCCTAAGTTGGTCCTCTAGTAAGGTTTGAATATCCTTCTTATTGAGTGCTTCTTCTAGCCTGTCTAGGTCGATTTCTGCTAGGTCCTGCTCATCCATTTCCATGACTGTGTCTTCCTCTATTTCTGGCTCTTTCCCTGAGACTGGGTGAGTCTGTGGATCTTCTTGGTTTGCTAGGGTTTGATACTATTGTGGTGGCTGATATTCCTTGTTCTTGTTGGGATCTTTCCCTGTGGTCTTGTGGGGGTTTTCCACCTCTTCTACCTCTAGGAGGCAGTTGAGGGCTTCAAATGAATTATTATTTGGGGTTTTTTTTTTTCGTTGTTGGTTGTGG
>ML797397.1:59933-174461 GCA_009831015.1 Picea engelmannii
GGCATTTTCAACATCTGAAAGGAATGTGTTCATAGTCTATGGTTTGGGCCCATTCCTCATCTTGGTATTCTAAGGTAACTGTGCCTAGAAGAGCTTTAGAGATGTTCATATAGACAAAAATCCTTGTGTAAGAGGTGTATTTTCTCTATTTGGTAGCTTCAGAATATTTGACATATTTACCTAGGGTGTTGCCTATGACGAGTAAAATTTCCTTTAAACATAACTCTTGAGGTAGGGAATAGAGGTGAATCCATACCGGTGCATATGCAAAGTTTTCCTTTTTTGGGCATAAGCAGTCTGTCTAGAAACAAAGGTAGAGGCCAGTCGAATTGTAGAAATATGGTCCCCCTTCAAAGATCTTGTCCTTGTCCTCCAGGTTGTAGAATATTACTGTGAAGAAACCTTTGGAATTCAGTTGGATCTCATAGTCTCCCTTAGGGTTCCGCCATGCCTTGATCCATCAAGTTAGGTCCTTTTCTGAGGGCCAAAGACCTAGGAATTTTCCTATGAGGGCATGGTCTCTCATGAACTACCTATGCTCCCATATCTTGGTGGTTTTGATGAAGTACCTGGGCGCAACCGGGGCTTGGGGGATACATTTGTCGGGTATCTATATCCGAGCTGCTTTTGGATGCAAGGACTCAACATCCATGTTCAATTCTTTTCTTATATCCATATATTCCTGCAGATATTGGTCTCATAAGTGAAATAGCGGCTCAAAGGATGATCGACGTGCTCGTGAGTTATCTAGATCTTTGGCAGAGACGCTACGGTAAGAGGGGGCTTTCGCCCCCTCTTCTGTTCCCATTCTTCTATGGCGATTAGTGTCGGGGTGTAGAGGCGATCATAGGTGTGCAGAGGAGTTCAGACGTGGTCAGGGTGGGAGGGTAGTTGGTGCATGTGAACCCTAACCTTATAGAGTTGCCTTCTTTCACAAAGCCATTGATACCACCGGTGCGATATGCATCGTTATCAACACCGTTCCAATAAGAAAAATTGTTTATGTTCTTTAACAACTAACATAGTTACTAGTCATATTAAATGTCATATATAATATCCAATAATTAATTAATTATGTTATATATAATAATTAATTATATATTATATAGAAAATTTATAAGAAGTATATATTATTGTTATTATTCTTAAAATTTGTAATATTATTAAATTATAATTTTACTTTTTGAGTTTTAAATTTATTATTAAGAATATAAAAAAGGTAATAGTATATTTAATCAACTATGAATTATTTTAAATAAAATATAATACAAATTTACATATTTTCGCATTATATCATTTATTGTGTGCATATGAATCTAAAACTTTTATTATATTTTTTACTCTCATCTCTTAACTCTACATTAACTCAATTTACTTCACAACTATCATTAATGGGACAATATAGACTAGTTAACAAGTTTAACTTAGTGTGACATTGTTATGGGGAAAATCCCCTATTGCTATGGGTTAAAGCCAAAACAAAGCGATGACTTTTGAAAAACAAACTCAATCCCATAAAGTAGTTAAGCATAAAATAACTAACTAACTAGTCCTTGAAAATAGAAACAAAGATTGAACTTGAATCCTACATTTGATATTGATACACCGTTGAATCTTTTCTTCGAAGTTCCAAACCTTTCTCTAATTACCTGCACATAGATAGAGAAAGTTATTGCAAGAAATAGGTAGTTATATGAATAACTAACTTTAAATAAAATGATAATTAAAGCCAATTAGTATTCTAACTTACTAGAAATTAAATGAAACAATCATTCAATGACAACCTAAAAGCCGATAGGAAATAGTTATCTTCATTAAATTAACAACAAACATAGGATTGTTACAACCTACGTATGTTGTTGACACTACTCCATAACCTAAATCTAAATTCCTCCACCTAGGCCATTGAATACAGGTAGAACCTCCGACTCTAATGCTTGTGTGGGCCCAAAGAAGACAAATGGGATTCTTCTTGACCATATATATATATAGCAAAGGAAGGAAGGAAATAAGGGTGTCCAAGTATGAGGAAATGAATCAATAGTAAGGGAATAAGGGCTTGAAGACAGGGTAAACAATTGTCAGCATGTTGATGGGTATAAATTCGTCCAACAATAGCAAGGGGTACTCCCTGGTACATGGTCCCAACTAGACTATGCACTGTTTGGGTTAGGAGTCCCATCCGAAATTTGGCTCGTCTGCCATTGATACTGTTTTTTGAGGTTTTAGTCGGTTACGGGCCGATTTACCGATGATGATGGATGATGAGTGGACATGCAATGAAATTATGTATATGAAGACTATCTATCATCTATTACTAATCTACTCTAACCTATCCTAATAGGATAAAACTAAAGTAACCGACGAGTTGAAAAATGGAACCGAATTCTACGTAAACTCCTACACAAATATCTAGAATAGAAGAGAAGAATCATAAACAAGCGTGTACACACACATATAACCATATTAGTCCAAATTACAATAATGCACACTTTAACAACTCATAAATCTTAAGGCACAAAGGTATTCGAAGAAACACTTAAAATTGTAGAATATCACATATTGCATAAGAATTAATCCATAAACAAACTAGCATCCTTAGAGTCCATATGAACAAGATTCATCTTCACTTGAAATAATTCACCGCTTAGATTGCTTCTCACACAAAATAATTCCCTAAAAAAATTGGCCCTGAGGGTTTCTCTGTATTAGCAGTTTCACATAAAAACTCCAAAGAAAACTCTTCAATTTTAGTTGTTCCCAGAATAGTCCATAAATGTGCAATGTTTGAAGAGACAAAAATACCTTTCCAAATGGGCCTCTACTCTACTTTATACAATTTCCTAAGTAACTCCTAGGTGAATCTTCACCTCTTTCTTGAAGAATCCATTACAAAAATGGTTCAACTTCCTATTTCTAATGACAAGTGTATAATAAGGACAAAATTGTGGTTGGTTGAGAAAAAATACAAAATACAAAACAAGTGCTGTCATCATTAAGCCACTATTTCATCTCCATTCATGGTTTTTCGTCCCTGATGTATGTCTTCCATATCTCTAGTTGGTCAAACAGGGATATGTTTCTCCTATAAACTATCTACTCCAAATATGCATTGTTCATGGCCACACTATCTTCCAGGGTGCTCATGTATTTTGCTAATGTGGTCATGAAAGCTTGTATCATGGTATGTAGTTTTACTGGTTGCAACAAGTGTTGATATATGAGGTATGTGGTGATGGTAGTGGTTTCTTCAATCACTACTCTCCTATGATTTGTGTTTTCATGCACCTTGTCTACTAGCTCCTCTGTGACAATATTTTTTCCTAGCTCGTCTAACTTTGGTAGTCTGCTGCTCTTGATTAGTACCTACACATATTTGTGTATCCTTGAGCATGATGCCAATGTTTTAGTAACCTCCCTATCAAATTTATTCCCCACTTGTTTAAAATGTTCAAGCACATACACTTATGTTTTTATGTTTGATTTTGATGGTCTGTATAATCCTGGAGGTGCATCAAGATTTTCAAGAATCCATCCGTCGATGTCATCAATGCCTTCTCGGATAGTTTTGTATTGTGTCAGGTTTGTTTGTATCTAATTGTTCTGCTCAATGATTATCACAACTACATATTGAAAGAGGTGCATGTTAGCATACATGTCTATGATGGATTTTTCTACCTTACTTCTGACCTTTTCAACACTAACCTTGAAACTTTGAAGGCTTCTTTCATCAATATTGACTTGTTGAAGCTTTTATTCTAGTTCCCTAATATTTTCTTCTTTCTGTTCATTATGTTGGCACAATATCTGAGTGTTGTCTACATTGGCATTCATAAATGTAGAGCTGATTGTTGTTGTAGCTATGACATCTTGCTTTACATCTCCTGTCATAGGAACGCGTGTGACAATAGAGATAAGCATTCTTTCTGCCACCGACACTTTCTTCAACCGTTCTTGCACAATTTGACATGTATTGTTGTCATAGGTGAATCTCCTCAATTAAATTACCTTGCTTGGTTGGAATGGCTCCTAGAGCCCGATCCTTAAACCACCACTCGATATGTTTGTTACTATATCCATAGTAGACATTTTTGAGATATTCATTTCCATTGGGTGAGTGTCACCCCCTATGTCTTCTGCCTCTTTCTAGTGTGTCCTAGCCTTAGTCACTTTGTTGGCTTCCTCTTTAGATTCCTTTTTCTTCTTGTTCTAATGTGGCTCTTGTTACTGCTTCCATTGCTGCTTTCTCCTTTTGTTTGAATTCTCACTCTGTTGCAGCTTTTTCCTTTGCCTCATCTCTAGCCCTGGCCTTGTCTTTGTCAATATTTCACTTCTTCTTTCCTGCATCATTTTTATTTTTTAAGAATCTCTCTTTGTCCCTCCTCTTTTTATTGGTCGGTCCTTCCTCTACCTCTTCTACTGAAAATGAATATATTGAGGATGACATATGAGGAGATTTCTCAATTTCCTCTTTTTCCTTTACTTTCTTCTTGGTTTCCTCCTTAGTATTTTCTTCATCTGCAATCCTTCCTCTTAGTTGGCCATGCCTATTGAAGATGACATCATCATAGGTCTGGGCATTTTGGTGCACTTATTATTCCTCCCAAATATTTGTGGTATATTCCAAGGCAGGTCGATCTTGTTGAAATGTTCTCTCATAGTATTTTTGGGGTCACGTCTCATGTATCTCTCTTCCCTGAAGTGATAAGACAACAAGGTATTTACATTTTATTGGGAATTCTTAGTATTTTTAAAGAAGTGATTTTCAACATACAATGGTAGTGGAGGCCAAATTGTTTTTTCAATCGGTATAACATTCCTCAAACTCCATGTATGATGGTCTAGTATGCCACTTCTTGGAGTATGAGCTTGTTGGGTACAAATCGGGGAAGTAGATGGGGTGGTTTCATTGCACCATATACCCTTATATAAGTGTCTTTCTCCATGAGATTCCAGTTCCCAATCCTCCTTATGACTACTATGTCCTTGTCAGTCATGCATGGGGTCATGACGTAGAAAATTAACTCGTAAAAATGGGCCAGAACGTGCTCTCATATCCTTTGGTATTCTGTGCGGTACTTGTGTTCCCAAAACTCCTTACAGTATAGATGAATTGTAGATAAAATGGTTTCCAACTCCACCCCATCCTAGGGTATTTGTGATTTGTGCACATGATGTCTATCAAGTATGAAGACATATGGAAGATTGGAAACTTTCCTAGTTGGGGATCCTTTACTAGATGGATGGCCACCGTGATATTCTCAGACAAGATGTCTACCTAGTTGAATGATTCTCCCTCAACTACATAGTAGTATATTAAAGGAATGTAATATAGGGAGAATTGTGATGCAATAGGTTCCCCATATAATTTTCACAGTATGGCTACTAAGTACCTGATCCGAAAAGATCTTTTAAATGACAGTGGTTGAGTTATTATGCATGTGTTTATTAACCATTTAGGAATTTGAATGAAAGAGGAAGAATTATAGAAGAAACATCACATCCATATGCACATATACATATCTAAAATAAATCAAGAATAACAACAAACCATAGAACACCAAAGTTATAACAGAGTTCGACAATCTCGCCTACGTCTCTAGGCCTTTGTCTCAGTGGGTGAGGCTTTCGTATTTCTGTTCAAATATTTAAAAGTACATCACAACAGTGCCAAAAGGTTACAAAAATAATTTGGTCTTGTTCTACTAGATCTATAGAACCCAAAAAAATAAACGACATTCAAATCAGATGTTCAGAGCTCCTAGAAATGGCCCGCAAAGGTGCGCTCCTCAATAGCTTCCCTGCATAAAAATGGATTTGGCTTGGAAAATCTTCAGCATAACTCTGTTTTGAATCTCTTTCATGTCTCCAAGAAGCCCTAGTTTATATAGATCTGAATTTGGTGACCATATCCCAACTTCCCCCCAAGATATCGCCTCAAAAAGGGCCCAATATCCCCCAATAATGACCAAAATCTCCAAAAGGCTAAAATCCATAAAAAATCAAATGGTATAGTTGAAAAACCACTTTATACATAAATTCAGGATAAGCCTCTCTAGCCTGGGTGTGCGCACCTTTTTTAGGGTCACATTGGTTCATATGGCCAAGAGCCAACCCCCTAGGGGCTACGTGATGGCCCTTCCTCTACTGGCTCTTGGATTCACTGCGCACCCTATGGGACCAGGGTCCGATTAAATGGGATAAGCCCCCCACCAATCATCCCTCTCTATTTACAAGCTCCGTGTCATATGATAAACCACGAGATCGGGGGTTGGGGAAACAGTCGGGTATATCCGCACCAACGAACACTTGAGGACCAGGGTTTTATTGCATGGTCATGTGGATAGTGTCGGAGCTAGGTCCCAACCCTAATTTTTCTTCGATGGGACCATTAAAACACTTTAATTAAAAATTTGTCACTATACCATATAAGAACTAATGTGGGCGGGCTGGAAAGCCCGACTTTTCCAAGCCATTCACCCGGTCGGAGGTCTGAGGTTCAAATCCAACGAACTACATATATTTTTGCAAGAACCAAACAACCAATGAATGGGTGCCACATGGAAACCCATGTCCGGGCCACGTGGCACCTCATCATTCACCGAAACCAGTGCCATGTGTCAAAATCCTATTGGACCACACATCTGTCTAGTCAACACACTTGCCCAATCACTTTCTACCACGTGTCACCCTTGCAGTGGTGACACATGTCACTCCCAGATTGGTCCACCTGTACCTTCCCGACACGTCATTCGTCAGTACGCCTAGTTATCCTACCACGTGTCACCTCCAGATACTGACACATCAGCACCAACTATGTCTACCATGTCAGATGTATGGTTGTATGACCTGTACAATCATTTCCATGTGGCACTATACGGACTGCACAATCATCATTGTTTTTTCTGTTTGGCCAAATGAACAAATATTGATATCTTGATCATATGACATCCGTTTGAGCCTGTTCAAGTTGCGTTGGGTTCATATCAATGAGACCTTAGCACACATCCGTTTTGAAGCCATTCTGAATTTTTTTATTTTTAGGCCTTCCTAAGCCCCATCAAGCTCCTGAATCCAATTCTGGATCACACCTCCCCACTAAATACATTTTGGTCCCAAAAAAGGTTACTGACCAGTCATCAAGATTGGGATAGGCCACCTGACTTGTTCTCTATATTTGAATTGTTTCATGTGCACCTGTCTCATCAAGATCAAATGTAAAACAATCATGATAACTGACAACATATTGTTAGCCACTTGTGCCCTGTCACATCTTACTGAAGCCACTATCATCCATGTAGACAACATTACTAATGATAGCATACAAAATATGACTGAAAATGAGTTGATATGTTTATAATACTTGCACGACATTATCTTATCTTGAAGCAAACTATGATTGATTTTCCATTCTACAATTATCTCCCGTTCTTTCTTAAGATAAATTACTTGATTTGAAACAATTATAGGTGTTTCTTGCTTGAGACGCCTTTCTTAATTGTTCCATAGTTTCAAGATATTGATTTTCGTTAAAATGATGAGCATGAACCACATATTCTTGACTTGATTTGGTTAAATGATATTGATTCTTTTCCCTGTAGAAGATTGCTTTACGATCATATAAGTATGGACTGCCTAAGACCATTCCACATTGACTTAGAGGCACCACATCACATGTTACCTCGTCCACAAACTTAGATTAAATTGGAAATTTTAATGTGCACTACTTTGTTATGTGCAATTGATGATTGTTGCTTATCCATTTAAGTGTGTAGGGCTTATGATGCATCTGTGTTTTTAATCCCAATTGTTTAACCAATTCCTATGAAATTAAGTTAGATTGAGATCCACTATCTATCAATGTGTCAACCTTAGTGTGCCTCATGATGACCCTTATGTGAAACAATTTACTTCTACAATCAAATCCTTCACCAATTTTACCTGTCATACCAACCAATGAAACTTAAGTTTCGTCACCTGAATCTGATCCCAAGTCTGTGGGTCGTGTTGCTGTTGCAACTGTTTGCCTCCCTTTCCTTTCTTTGAACCACTTCGGTCTCTTCTCGGGATCCAATTGCCAACAACGGTCCTCATCATGCCCCTCTTTCTTGCAATGCTTGTAAGAGGGATTCTCTTCCTTTCTTGTCACTGCATTTTCCTTCTTTCCATGCCACTTCGTTTTGTCCTCTTTCCTTGAAGACGATTCCCCTCATACACCAACACCTGTTTTCCCTGCTTCAATGTATGTCGCTTGAACAAAAACCTCATCAATATTAGTTGGTCCAAACAAGAATACAATATTTTGAATATGTAAAGGTAAACCTCCTATATACTTCATAAGAGTTTCTTGGGTATGTAAAGGAATATCTAACATCAATTCCATTTTTCGAAAGCCATCTATGTATTCTTGCACTGTTTGTCCTTTTCTTAGTTTAATAGCTTTCCATTCAATTAACGCTTTCTCTTTATAACCCAAAGTATAGAATTGATTTCTAAGTGCAGAAATAAAACTTTTCCATGATGGAAATACATTAACCACTTGTTGCGTGCCATTTTGCAACTTTCTTTTCCACCAGATGAGAGTTGTGCCTGCAAGTCTAAGTGATGCCAACTTGATCTGAGTTGCCTCATCCTTGATTTTTTGCACACTGCATTAAACCTCCATTTGTCTGACCCAATTGTCAAGTCTCTCTACATTAACTTCACCATAGGTAATTCGAATTTAACATCAAGTTTTAATAAAGGAATTTCATTCTTATGTTTATGGACATGTTTCTTTCCAGTGGATTTAGAACATGAAGTTGAAGAAGAAGGAGAAGAAGGAGGTGAATATGGAGGTGAAGGAGGAATTTGAGGAGGATCCTCTCCTTCTTCACTTTTTGCCTTTGAATATTCACCCAGATTTGGTCTCTTCCATTTGAAGTAATCCTCATACAAAACCTTCATCATCTTCGACATGGCGAAGAAAGTTTTTCAAAACTCTTTCTCATCCTGAGAAGGTCCCTCTTCCGATGCCATATTATTGCTTTGAGAAGTTCTCTTTCTAAATCTAATCAATGGATTCTCTTCAAAAATATCGCCTTCACCATGATGTATCTTTTCCCTGGTTAACATGAAAAACTCAAATCCAAACGTCAACTAGCTTTGATACCACTTGATCCGAAAAGATCTTTTAAATGACAATGGTTGAGTTATTGTGCATGTGTTTATTAACCATTTAGGAAGATGAATGAAAGAGGAAGAATTATAGAAGAAACATCACATGCATATGCACATATACATATATGAAATAAAGCAATAAGAACAACAAACCATAGAACACCAAAGTGATAACAGAGTTCGACAATATCGCCTATGTCTCTGGGCCTTTGTCTCATTGGGTGAGGATTTATTATTTATGTTAAAAGCTTTGAAACTACATAAAAATAGTGCCAACAGGTTACAAAATTGATCTAGTCTTGTTCTACCAGATCTATAGAACCCAAGAAAAGAAATGTCACTCAAATCGTATGTCCGGAGCTCCCAAAAATGGCCTGCAAAGGTGCACTCCTCAATAGCTTCCCTGCATAAAAATGGCTTTGGCTTGGAAAATGTTCAGCATAACTCTATTATGAATCTCTTTCATGGCTCCAAGAAGCCATGGTTTATATATATCTGAAGTTGGAAACCATATCCCAACTTCCCCCCAAGATCCAGTCTCAAAAAGGGCCCAATATCCCCCAATAATGACCAAAATCTCAAAACATCAGGCTAAAATCCATAAAAAATCATATGGTATAGTTGAAAACCCACTTTATACATAAATTTAGGATAAGGCCCTCTGGCATGGGTGCACACACCTTTTTAAGGGTCACATTGGTTCATATGGCCAAGTGCCAGCCCCCTAGGGGCTACACGCTGGTCCTTCCTTTGCTGGCTCTTGGATTCAATGCACACCCTATGGGACCAGGGTCTAATCGAACAGGATAATCCCCCTGTCAATCAACCCTCTCTGTTTCCAAGATACGAGTCATATGCTAAACCATGGGATCAAGGGATGGAGAAATGGTTGGGTATATCTTCTCTAAGGAACACCGGAGGACCAGAGTTTTATTGCATGGTCATGTGGATAGTGCTAGGATTGGGGGCTAGGCCCCGACCCTAATTTTCTGTCGACGAGACCATTAAAACACTTTAATTAAAACTTTGTCACTATACCATATAAGAACTAATGTGAATGGGATGGATAGCCTAACTCTTCCAAGCCATTCGCCTGGTCGGAGGTCTGGGGTTCAAATCCGATGAACTCCATATATTTTTGCAAGAACCAAACAACCAATGAATGGGTGCCACGTGGAAACCCATGTATGGGCCACGTGGAACCTCATCATTCTCCAAAACTAGTGCCATGTGTCAAAATATGATTGGACCACACATCTGCTTAGTCAACACACTTTCCCAATCACTGTTTTCCATGTGTGGTACGTACGTCGTACTGGCATGCCACATGTCACTCTTGCAGTGGTGACACATGTCACTCTCGAATTGGTCCACTTGTACCTTCCCGACACATCATCCATCCATACGCCCAGTTAGCCTACCATGTGTCACCTCCAGATGCTGCCATGTTGGCACAAAATATGCCTACCAGGTCAGCTGTACGACCTGTATAGTCATCTGCCACGTGGCACTATACCAACTGTACAATCATCATTTTTTTTCCTATTTGGCCAAATGAACAGATCATGATATCTGGATCATATGATGTCCATTTGAGCCCGTTCAAGTTGTGTTGGGTTCGTATCAATGAGGCCTACGCACACGTCCATTTTGAATCCATTATGAGAAATTTATTTTTTAGGCCTTCCTGAGCCCCATCAAACTCCTAGATCCAATTCTGGATTAGTACCAATAGGGTGTTCTTAGGGAACTTGTGGGATATCCAATTTTAGGTATATACTTGAATTTCTCGTCTTCCATGTACAATTTGGGGAATGGGTCCTTTGGCATGTACTCAAACTCACTAAGGATCTTGTTATCCAACCTCTTGCTTCCTTTCTCAATATGATGACACTTTGACAAATACTCTGGCATGTATGATGATATGGGGTCTTTCCTTGCATTGCAGATGTATCTTCCATTTAAATTTATGTTCTTTAGGATCCATGTGATGGAATCCACACATGGGAATACTACTGGGTGAGTTGCTACTCTAAATATGATTGACTTCCTATATTATTGAATACTTGAAGTTCATTTGGGTCTTCATCTTCGGAGGAGAAATTATATTTTTTGAACATATGGTATATTTCTCCCCATTTCAATGTTTCTCCATACTTTTCTAGTAGTCTTGGCATATAATCATATGTGGCTCCGCTGATTTCTGGCTCACCTTCTTCATGTTGGTCACTACCTGAGGCCTCAGTTGTGGATTTGCTTGCTCGGTGTTTTATTTCGAGGTGACATATTTGAACCTGCAATGAAATATGAGTTTAGCACATATATTAGAATATAACATACAATTGAATGCGACTAAAGATATTGAATTACCATAGGAATCATTAGGGTCATCACTAGGTAGGGATTCATCATATGGGGATATTAAAGTGATAGTAGGCATGCTTGAGAAACTTGGTGGAAATTTGAGGAAGAATAGGTGAAAAGTATTCTCAAAAGGGAAAATCAGAGGTTTAAAGACTAAATCCTCCGATGAAAATCAGATGAGTTCATGCTAAAGTTTCTGTAGTGAATCATTTTTGATCGACGGAGTTAATAACAACTCCTCCGATGTGAATCGAAGGAGTTAACTTTAACTACTATGATAACACATCAAAGGAGTTGTTGTTTGAGTTTCCAAAGTATAATGGGTATCAAAAAAGTTACTTGGAACTCCTCCATTCATATCAGAGGAGTTAATGGGAACTCCTCTGACATGATTGAAAGAGTTACTTTCAAGTGGTCCGAGCAAGGGAAGAATGGTTAGGGAAGTTTCTTAGAACTCCTATGATCACATTAGAGGATTTAACAAGAACTCCTCTGATACGATCATAGGATTTTCCAAAACAATTCCTGATGAAAGCCCATGGAAGTGGAAAAATGGCCTTTGTGCCTTATACTTGGCAGAGATTCCAGGGTTGCGGCTTCACTGAAATGCCTGTGGTATTTAGGTCCAACCAAAAGGGGAAATTTAAATGTTTTGAACATTTCGTAGGGATAAAGGGACGTGAAGGTGTTGCTATGGTGTATTCAAGAAAGTGGACAGTGTTTGGAAAACAATTTTTTTAGGGTGGGATAAGGATATCACAGTAGAAGAAACATATTTGTGGCATGGACAGACAAAGGAACGAAGTATAAAAATAACCAAGAATGAAACCCTAACTCTAGCAAGGAAAAGAAGGATTCCTGTACATACCTGGAAACCTAGCACCACGTGGAGGATGTTGATAGGGTGTGAGTCTAGATGCGATGACTTGGTGTGCTCTCATTCCAAAGAAATCTTTTCTCACATGAACTTCCAAGCAGAATAATGGAAGCATGGATTGTTCATGTATATATAGATCGATGAGTTTTTTTGTATTAAATCTAGGGTTGGTGGGGAAATACAGGTTGGATAAATTGAGAGAAATTTCTCCGATGAGCATCGAAGAACTTAGTGGGAAGTCCTCTGATGTTCATCATGGAACTTGCCTTGAATTCCTCCAAGTGCATCGACAGACTTGGAAGAAACTCCTCCGATGTGTATCAAGGGAGTTTAGGGAAACTTGCATGATAAGTAAAGGATATCGACAATCAAGAGTGAAACTCCTCTGATTTACATCAGAGGAGTTAGATGAAACTCCTCCGATGTACATTGTAGGAGTTATATGGAACTCCTCCAATGTACATCAGAGGAGTTAAAACCAACTTGGCTGATTTTCTCATACTTGTTCAAAATTTGATTTTTTCAAGTTCTTTCTTTTGCACATGATTTATTAAGGTGAACATGATTTCCCTAAGATATTTGAGGTAAAGAGAGGTGAAATAAAATCTCTTTCCACATAAAAAAATAATGGGATCAATTTTCTAGAGAAGATGCAAATACAAGTAAAGGAAAATGGAGGGTTGTAGTACCTATCAAAACAAATGGCGACACACTGGGTGAAGCCTTGAATCTATGTAAGATGACGTTCACACATATTTTGGGAGGGTTTCACTCATTATGAAAAATCAAAAGAGAGAAAATATAGGTCCCATATCTTGGATCTTGAAAGAACTAGGATGACACAAAGAGGGGCGAGACTCTTCCTTTGACCATATTACTTTCAAATTAATTCTTATTCATATGAGAAATGACTAGAGGAGGAGGTGTAGGAAGTATAATGGGAAATAAATGTCAATAATGTTGAGAGTAAAAGTCATAGTGCATTTCTCTAGTGTTGGTCCACTGCCAGCGAGTGTCCATAGCCCCAACAAAGTCACCCTGGTGTCACAAGCCTTGCTCTATTTCCAACAAACATCCATAGCCCCGACGAAGATACTCGCATGTCCTATGTGATCTAGAAATCATTTCCCCATTTCTTTACCGTTTATAAGATTTGATTCTCTTTTGTTTAGAGAGAGAGGTGGATGAGGGGATTCCAGTTAACCTTTAAAGGCATTAGAGATGGCACCTGTGATGGCCATATATGATAACTTTATTATAGATGAGTGAACTTTCTGAGTTACGATTCTTGGCATACTATGAAAAACCCTTCTAAATCATTTTTGTTTTAGTTCACATAACGTGGCAATCTGTTCTTAAGTTGAGTCTCTTTCTTCTCTATTTCTTTCCATTGTTCTTGTGTATTGATGAGCTATGTTCCTCTACCAGATTTGACTTGGGATAGTACATAATGGGGCTTGCATGGGTGGGGAGATAAGTGGATTAAAGACCATGTCACATAGACTTTAGGCTATTTACACCATATGTGCTACAAATAAAATATATAACCAAGAATAAGTTATAGGGAACTCTAAATCGGGGTGGTAGTTCTCAATAAGGATAAAAAAGTCTAATAAAAAAATATTGGGAAAAAACAAGAAAAAGAAAGAAAAAAGAAAGAGAATTTTATTTATTTATGTACAAGTGAAAGTAGCCTCAATGGATAGCTGATGTAATGTTTGATAATTGGGCCATTAACTGGGAGGGAATCATCTTCCCCCTGCAGGTTTTGTAACTGAAAGGTACCTTGACCAATTTTTTATTTGATGAGGTAAGGACCAAACCAAAGTTGTTGGAACTTTGAATGTTTCCCTTTATATTCATCTGGATTGTCCCATTTGAGGACTAAGTCCCCAACTTGGAATTCTTTCTCACCCACATATTTCTTATTAAACCAGGGTTTCATAGTCTGTTGGTGAGATTCAAAATTTCTTTTGGCTTTAGTGCAACTCTCTTCTAAACTTCTCAAGGTATTGATGCATCATTGAATGATAGGGCACTCTCTTCCTTGGGATTGTTGGGTGAGTTGTAGGTAAGGAAGGTACATGTTTGAGGGTAAAACAACTTCTTTCCCATAAACAAGGAAATACAGAGAGTTTCCTATGGCGACCTTAGGAGTGAAGCGAACATCCTAGAGGGAATTTGATAGAGCGTTGTGCCAATTTATCTGGTGATCAACCACAGTTTGTTTGGGGATACATAGTATGCTTTTGTTTGTAGATTATACTAAGCCATTACCTTGAGAATAATATTTGGCAGAGTACTTCAAAATAATCCCTTTATCTAATGGAAACTCTGATAATTTTAAAGATGAAAAATAAGTTGCAGTATCAAGCAAAAGAGATTTAGGAACTATGAACCTTGTAATGATGTTTTGTTCAATAAAGTTATTCACTACCTCTTCATTTACTTTGACCAATGGTATTGCTTCAATCCATCTAGTAAAATAATTGGTAGTGTTTAGGATGTATCTGTGTTGTTTGGAGGAATGGGGGTTAATCTCTCCAATGATATACATACCCCATTGTTCAAAGGGTTCTTCAATAGCAATAGGTTGGAGTGGAATAAAAACTTTGTGTTCTCTTCCTGCAACCTTATGGCATGCTTCACATCTTCTTGAATATGCATGGGCGTATTTGAATAGTGTGGGCCAATAATACCCAACTCTCAACACTTTGTGAGAAGCTATGTCTTCCGAAAAATGGCCACTAGCAGGTCCATCATGCATGTCCTTCGGGACCTTATCAACATCTTGTTTCTCAAGTCATATGAGTGATACCCCATCATAGTTATTTCTAAATAGAATTCCATGCAACAATTGATATTGCAGAGACTTCAACCTGAGTGCTCTATTCTACTTAGCATTAAGGTAATTGGGGGATGTGCCACACTGCAAGTAATATTTGAGATCATTATAGTATGACCCTTCAATGGTTGGGAAATATGGAACTTGTTGAGTATACATCGTTGGTTCATATTGTCATATGTCCTCCTCTTTTTCTTTATCATTGGTACCTTGCGTCAATAATTTGCATAAGCATTGACCTTTCACAATATTGGCTGGTTTAAATTCAAGGTCATATTCTTGTAAGGCCATATCCAATTTTCTCATTGTTCTCCCAGTTCTCTTTGAATGAACAATGACCTGACTTTTGGGTGAGGGACGATGACTTTTGTATGATTCTTTATAATATAAGGTTTGAAATGTTTGATAGCTTTGTGGACAACAAAATATTTCTTGTCCACTGAGTTATAATTCAGTTCAAAACCTTGTAATATAATGCTCATAAACATGACACGATACTCATATCCTCTCTCTTATTTCAGTGTGAGCAATTCTGCAAAGGAGTGACCGGATGAAAACATATATAGAAAGAAATATTTGGTAAAATATGGACTCCACAGAGATGGTGCAATAGCTACGACAAATTTGATGTTTTCAAATGCTTCCTTTTCCACCAGTGTCCATATAAACTAAACGTCCTTTTTTATCATTCTTTGAAGCGGCTTCACAATTTTGGTGAAATCTGCAATGAATCTCCTTACAAAATTGATTCTTCCAAAGAATGATTGCATTGATTTTTTTCTATCTGGTGGGGGAATTTGTAAAATTTATTTTTTCCTTTCCGAATCCACTGAAATTCCATATCTGGAGATCACATGTCCCAATAATATTCCCTCTGAAACAACAAAGACTATTTTCTTGGAATTTAAAGAGATCCCATATTTCCTACATCTTTCAAATATCTATTTCAGATGGTTTAGATGGTATTCCCTCTTCTTTGAATAGAAAGTAACATCATCAAGGTAAACCACCACCCTTTTACCAATTAATTGTTTAAAATAAATATACATTTCCCTTTGAAACATAGCTCTTTCATTCATCAGGCCGAAGGGAATTATTCTATAAGCATAGGTTCCCCACTTGTTCTAGAATGTGGTCTTTAATCGATCGAGTTTTTCTACGAGAACCTAATTATATCCTGAAACAAGTTGAAGGATTTGTTCCATTGGGGGAATGAGGTAGTTTTCCTTGTCGGAAGAACGATTTAGATTCCAGAAATCTATACAAATCTTGATTTCTCCTGACTTTTTTTTCTCATGGGAACCATATTAGAAACTCAAGTCGAATGTTGAACTTTAAAGATGATTCGAGAATCCAATAACTTATTTAATTATTTTTGTATAAGAGGATCAAGAGTTGGATGTATCTTTCTGAGATTCTGTTGAAATGGCTTGATACCTTCTTTAATGGGGATCACATGTTGTATTATTCGGGTATCATTTGTTTTCAAATCATCATAAGTCCAAGAAAAAACATCTCGATACTTCTGAAATAGTTCTATGAATGCATTGTTTTCTGTGTCTGAACAACATGTGCCCAGATTAACATGTTTGGGTTGTTCAGAGGTTCCTAGATTGAACAAGAAGTGTATCATAGTAGAACTATTGGTCTTCATGTTGGCTAGCCTCCTAAGTTTTGATTGCAAATCGAAAAGTTTCTCAAGAGTTAAAACGTTCTTCGGGACAAAATTAGTTTTTACCTTGTTTTCCTTCTCCCGATAGGTTTGTAACTCTTGCTAATGTGTCTCATCGTCTATCACTGCATATTGGAAAGTGTATGAGATAGTGAGAAAATTTATAATCTATGCATCGCTATCAAATACTCTCCAATTTGTGTTGTTGTCAGGTATGGAAGGCCTGAACATCATTTTTACATACAAACCATCATCACGAGGCATTAATCTAGATGTTTCATTGGCCAATATATATGCATATATATTTTTATCACGAGGTAAAGAAGTAATATTAAATGCATCGAATGAGTAAAGAAAATTCCAACCCTCTTGTTGATATTCCTTTAGATGTAGATACAGGCAGTGAATAGTGTTCCTTACCTGTCGGACAATGATCTCCAAGTCACCAAACACCTTAAGATATTTCACCTTGAGATCGATGGCCTTTTTAATACCTTGAACTAAAGCTTCATATTCTGTTGTGTTGTTGGTTCATTCAAACTATAAGAGACATGATATGAGAAATTTTCCTTGCCCGGAGTCAATTAGGACACATCCTGCTCTGAATCCATCTTATGTCTTGGAGCCATCAGAGAACATGGTCTACATATCAATAATTTTGGTCTTTTTAGTTGAACTAAATCCTAAGTTAGTTAATATTGTAGAAGCGTTATTATGGATTCACGAGCATAGTTTAGATTGTAATTATGATGGTACTTCATATGTCTGCATCTCATTACATCCATAATCAATCTCAAAAAAGTAATTACCAAAGATGGAATGGGAAAATATTTTGGGTTCATTCTTACCTTCCAATTCTGTCACTGTGTGCTTCATGTGTGATTCACTATTTACATAGATTTGATTCACTTTACTTTTGTAAGGAAGTCACAAATGACACCAATCGATGGAAAAGTAACCTAGATTTTTTTCCGACCAATCTCTGCTTAACAACTACCCATAACTTTCTGGTATATCGACAACGACGATATCTATTTTTTAGTGTACCCTAGGATGATATGATAGTCTGATTAAGACATCCTTAAGTTCACCTTTTTCCTTGACGTTTGTCCTATCTAGTTGTATAATTTTGGTTCTTGTTATTTTTGGAACAACGTTTATTTTTTGGAATACAAAAGAGAGAATTATGTTAGATGATGCACCTGAATCTGCTAAATAATTATGCACGTTGAAATTAAAAATTCTGTAAGTGAGCAGAAAAGGTGGTACCTGAAACTTTGAGAAAAAACCTATACTGGATGCATTTATGGCTGCTGCTATTTCTTCCTTGTGGATTTCTTGTGCATCATTTTTATGAAATTATGTTTTCAGTAACAACAACCGTCCTTTTCTAAGCGTCATCAGGACTAAAAGCATCGTGTAAGAGCTCACGGTGTTTTGGTAAAGAATAGATATCAAACATGAAAATATTTTATTTTATTTTCTTCATGTCTTCTATCACATTGTAGTCAAGGGAACGCGTATTGGAATCGTTTATTGTTTGATTAAATTTTAGATCACAGGTTTTGTTTTTGTTTGGTACCATGTTAAGCTTGGCATTATTTCCAACTGAGGAAGAAGTACTAGGTTTATCTGTGTTGGTCGAAGAAGATTTTCTTGTGTTGCTATTAATTTTCCCTTGAGCCGTGTCATTTGGTTTTGGAGGAGTGATTTTCCTGAGAGGAATTTGGTCTTCACTGGGGGAAGAATTGTAAGGAACTGGGCCTTTGCTATGTAAATTTTAATTCCTTTTAGGAGTATCCTTGTGTTGAGCACTCAACGCATTGTAAAAGACTTTGCAAAATTTGTTTCTTTTTGTGTACCACTTATCATGTTTTTTGAATCAGATTCAGTATTGTGGGATGTATGGATTTATATGTTGTTATTGAGTCTTGCTATCAGTTATTCTTGTTTGGTTCGAATTTATTGAATGATTGATTTAATTTTTTAGTAACATGGGATGAAGGGCCTAAAATATACATGGATTAAATTTTTTTAACGATCGTCGATCGTCAAATTATGGTATACGTTTTCGGCATTGACGAAGATCCAAGATATATCACAAATACAAACAACCATCACAAATCGCCGATCGTCGATCACCGATACATTTTTGACATCGATGAACTCCGAGGGACGAAACAACTAAAAATTAACCGTCACAAATCATCGATCTTCGATCGCCGATACATCATCGACATCAGCACCATAGGACATTGTAGCTAGGGATGTATGTCTAAAGATAATCACCGATGCCAAATTTTGTTTTCTCATGTAGAGGTCAAAATCAACAGCCATGTTTCTTTACCGCGTAAATAGTCCGTATGACTCAGTCTTTTCCCTACCTCATCTTTTGAGGTTCCCCGTCTCATATCCATACTTCCATGTCAACATTTCACGTCCGCATTGTACGATGGTCTTGTTCGACATCAAAACTTTTACCTAAAGGTATCAATGAAACAATTTCTAAGAAAAAATGCCGACGTCAATTCACTCATTTACTATCAACATACTGATAGGTCACCAAACACCGGGGTTTTTCATCGAACCTTCTTCATTCTACACCAACAATCCTAGATGATCCATGTTGTTGTTCCATTCAAAATACCTTGTTATTTTTTCGACGTCGATCATATTAATTTCTTGTGAACAAAAAAAGGCTTGGTAGTTCGATGGGACACCTCCAGCTGAGATGAGACATAATTCTGTGTTTTGATAGACAAATTAAATGTTCGCACAACCTACATCGTGATCCAGAGCGCCAACCAACTGTTGAAAATTGAATTCGTCGATGAACTATGAAATAATCCGCTCCCGCGCCGCCATCCAGTGTTGCATTTAATTCTGAGCATGATGCAGATTCTGTGGTAGATTGTGCAGACCACATTTACACTTCTGAATTTAAGACTTTATGCGACAAGGTAAGTATACTTTCTGTTTAAATTTACAAGGACATACCCAACATGGTATTATGTACACAAATCACTCACCTCCTGAAGAAGATGAAGAAGCGAGAGCAAGCCTCGAGGAGGTTGCATCCTACTCTTTGACTTTTATTACCAGTAAAACCAGGTTATTCTCTTGCAAGGAAGAGGTAAGCATTGTCTTTATGAGTTCTACACCTACGTTTGCGTCAATAAAAATTCATTGGTTGGATGACAACTCACTATAATTTTTTCTTTTTTTGCAGGAAAATGCCTCCAAGAAATCCAACGACCAGGCGCTCACCAAGAAATTCCAAAATGAAGGAAGCAGAGGTCAACAAAGGGTCTACATCGGGCACTGCAAGAGATATTTTATTTGGTACCCAACCTCTAGCATTTGATGACACAGAGGAAAGCACTGGATCTAAAGTGGAGCTCCCACATTGGGGAGACCTGTATAGAAAAATCAGTCAGGAGGATTACCCAGAGTTCACACCTCACAACAACCCGGATTTCAGAGTATTGGATGATCAAGTGTTCTTGAACATCGGGAGATCATATCTGAAGGACGTCGAACCCCAGTTCTTCCCTGCATCAAAATCTTACGATAGATAATTGACCATGCAGACATAGTGAAATGCATGATCAACAATGTAGAGGGATAATGTGTTGGTTTTTTCCTTCCAGTTGAGGTACAAAAGTATTATAAACTCAGGGACCTAGAGGAAAGTTTAAACACAGAATTCATGGTTAAATTTTATGAGTATCATGACACCAGCAAGTTACTAGCCTCATGGTGGAAATAAGACAAAAAAATTACAAATAGAAACACTGGATGGTACAACACAGTAAATATCATAGAGCCCTACATGTATTTAATGGCTTTGATTTTCTGATTATATGGAGAAAGGATTGCTAAAAAATTTCATAAGCTTGGATTTCCTTGGCGTATACCGTGGCAATTTCCAGGAGTAGTTTCAATTTGGGATCCATTATCTCCAAACAACTGAGTATTAATCTCCTACAGGCCCAGACACCGAAGGAAGGAGAAGTTTCGATCTTCTACATGACATCCTACCTGCTGGACGTAATCTGCGCAAGAAATGTTTTCACATGTATGAATTTAAGCTGGCATATTGTCGAATTGTCTGTACATGTTTATTTCAGTATATTATGAGAGAATAGGTACAAAATATCGTATTCCATGATATGTGATGGGTTCATAGCCAAGATATACTTAATTATATTTAGAAAGGAATGCACTAGGATTTTTGTGGCAGACAAAAATATGATAGCTAAAGTTGGCCACTGGTACCTCAAAGAGACAAGCACCTATATCAGAGTATTTAGAGCTACTAGTGCACCCCACCTACTCCCCGTTCATGTCCCATATCGTCTCATATTGGGAGATATTTGTTACCAGACTATTTTACATGGTTATAATGCTTCCCTGGTAAAGGATAACAAGAGAGATTTCATTCCTTATGGTTTTCATATAGGATTTATATGGTCAAAGACACTGCATAGGTGAAACAAGAAGGGTTAAATCAGCTTGAGTATCGATTCCCCATAGGATTCTTTCATAGGCATGATCCAAAGGGTTTAGTTCCCCAACACACGTCGAAGGTATCCTCCTATTGGATGTATGCTCATGATAGTTCTGAAGATGAAATCTTTACTGAAGGCACCCAGGACTGGGAGGAAGTGCTCCATAGAAAGGATAACCCAAACATGACCATATTTAAAGCAATGACCATGGATGAGCAAGTTGAGGCTATAGAGCACACTAATCAATAATCGGTTAGGGTAAGAGATGAAAACTGAGCAGTAGAAGCAACCGAGGGTCAGAGAAGGGGGATGTTGTTAATAGAAGAAGCCTAAAGAGCTATTGCAAGATCAGGGGAAGAGCCCCTACTCAATCCTTTTATAGGACCTTTGAGAATCACCCCGGTAGGTACAAACGAGGAGGCATAGATAAATGTATCACATATAATTACACTAGAGGAGACCGTTGACCAAGAAAAACCCAACCCCATGTCACCACAGGCATGATCATCAGTGAATACTACTACAACTCAACATAAGTCAACAAGAGCATCAAGTGGGATAGTTATTCCTATTGTCCTCATAGATTTTATCACCATATATGACGATGAGGAAGGTTCATAAGATTCACGCATAACCACGATACCAATCACACAAGAGGAGGAACCAGGGGAAAAATATGCTCCAGCTTCCAATGTTTTGATCCCAAATCCCCAGGAAGGCGAGAATGAGTCTAGGAACACTCTGGAAACTGAAATTCTTGGTCAATTGGGAAGACATCCTTAGAATGACAGATCCAAGAATGACTTGGGTGCTGGTGAACAAGAAGAAGAAACGCAGCAGAAAAAAATCGACATCTCAATGGTCGAACACCTAGATAATGTCAATCCTTTGCCTACTTCCCCATCTAGGACCAAGACTCCATCAACCAATGAGAACCTGCAGGAGGCCAAGTCACCAGAACATACAAAAATTTCCCCTACTAAGGAACTAAGAGAAAATTCCATAGAAAACCTCTACACGACAGGAATCCTAGGAAATACTTTTCCCTCGGGAGATCAACATATTCCTAAACCAGTAGATGAAATCGCTGATATACAGACAATTGTTTATGACAAGAAAAGGAAATCTGCGATGAGAAGAAAAATCAAGAAAAGGCAGCTCACACTTGATAGCACACTTCTCATAACCACAGAGTAAACATTGTTTGACACAAAAAATGCTAAGAGGACTAAACTAATCGGAGAAGGTATGGCCATAATCGATGCCACTTTAGACAGGGAAAAATGGGATGAAAGGGAGGTAGCCACCATGAATAAAGAACTGGACCATATGCTACATCAAGCGGAGTACTTCCAAAATTCAACACAAGCGGTGGTACTCTTGAAGTGTGAGTTCCAAGAAATGTATGCACAATTCACAAGAGAAAGAGATCTCTTCACCGCTTGCATAGCTAATTTCCAAGAAGATACCCTCATGGGGTTGGAAACCTATAAAGACATGAAGCAATGGTATGAAAAGGCACATCAAGCCTTAGAAAGGATAGACCACATCATTGAAGTGGAGAAGGGTCAAGATACAGAAGAGTATGGCATCCGAGTACTGATGGATATCAATATCGCCCTAATAAGGAAGGCAACTGAACACTGGGTAAGTATGGTCTAGGAACCTCCACGGAAAATGCAGGAAATATGAGGAGAGTGTGAGAAAAGTTGGGAGAAAATCAATAAAAAAATGAGGAACATTGACCTACCAGAGTTTGGTCCATTGGAGGATTTCACCGATTTGCATGACGTAGTCAAACAACATGAAGACCAAGGCATGGAATGTGAAGCAGATATTTCACAAATATCAAGCATGATTCGAGGGAAAGTGAAGAAGTTCATGGAACCCCCGATTAAAGGTCTTGCAATCCTACAATGCTTAAGTGTCAAGCTAATAAAGTACAAGGAACAAGCAATAGAGATAAAGAAGGTCCTCTCCGCTCAGATGGATCAACACAGGTTCCCATATGAAAATAGATGCGAATATCTCTTCTTCAATTGGTCAGAGTACGAGAGGAACCATCCACTCCAGTAAAACCACTAGATGATCAAAGAAGAAGCAAAAGACAAAAGATAGATAAAATTTTCCACGTGGTGTTTTCTTAACTTAACACAACTTTGGTAGCTATTTTTAGTTTAGTTATTTTTATAAATAAGGGCATCAACCTTGGATACATGGTCGATGGTTTTGGAGAGAAAGACTTTTTTCCTGAAATTTTGTAAGAGAAATATTTCTATGCAAGTTATTTTAATTAAGAAGTTCTATTTAGAACCAAAGACACTTCTATTATCTAAGGCGTGAATGTGATTGGACCAAGGGGGATTATCTCTGTCTATGGATTCAATATTTGTTGTTTTATTTATTAAGAGTTTTTGTATCTATTATTTAAATTTATATTATAATGCTGCAACAACTCTTTTATTTTAGTTGATGAATAGAAATCGATTGTGTTAACTTGTGATTGATAATAGAGCATTGAAAATTACTTTTCTTGCACTAACTTCTTGTCCCATGCATATCTTATTATTTTTTGTAACTGTTATCTCATAAAATTTCAAATGTCTACTAATCAGAATGGTATTAATTCTAGTTTGAATTAATTTAGATCTTCTTTGTTTGCATGCTAAGGTATAAAGGTTATCCTGACACCCAGCATTCCCCCAACATACATTTTAACTTCCCTTTGCCATTTATTTTAAGATTTATCTTTATTTGTTATAAATATTAAGAAACATAACCAAAAGAGAACCGCGTAGCCTGAGGAAGGGTTTCACGGAAAAGACATATATGTCAATCATGATATAAATCCCAACGATAATTCTAGCCAGATCGCAAATCTAGAGAACCATACCACTCAATAAATGCTTGCGAGTCTAATTGGGCCTCGCAAGCAATTTTGGTTCCTACTGTTGTGTTAAAGGGATCTTGGACCCCTCAATAGAATTGGTGCTAGAAGGAGGGCATGAACGAATTCATGGCTAACAATATTTCTGATAAAATATTATGCAAAGTGTATAGATTCAAAAAAACCCACATGCATGGCTAGTCACTCTCAAGACAAACCACATACAAAGAGTAATCCAAAAACAAGGAACTCACCTCAACATGAAGAGGAAGAATACTTGTACCCTGAAATACCTTATGCTCTTCCCCACGAAGAGTTAAATAAGTTCATAAGAATCACTAGAGATTATGCCCGACAGATCATAGAATTACCTTTAGCTCCTTTACTTCCTCGAAGAAAAAAAAAAACATACCAGTTGTTGACACCCCTGATTAGGTATTCATTCACATGGTAGAAGACCTAATATATTTTTTCCTCACAGAGATTGAAAAACCCTTAATCTAATACCCAAAACACCAGCTAGTAATTACTCTGAACCTGGTGATTTCAAATCTGAAGAGGAAGGATCTAACTCAAATCGCTTAGGTTCTGACTCAGAAGACACAGAGGATAATAACAATAATAATGGAGAAAGGGGAGATCAACCTCAAGATAACAAACCATGGTTGGAAATAAATGCTCTGGCGATTCTAGGACAGATGCATAACCTACCCAGACATCCAAAAAAATTACTTCCTAAATTTGACCCCGAAACATCCGGATTACCTAAGGACCATATTAAGAAGTTCATATTAGCTATAAGGTTGATGAATGTGCAACACAAAGATGTAGTGTGTAGACATTTTCCTTACACGTTTGAAAATTTAGCCTCGACTTGGTATTTCAACCTACCAGTTGGTTCCATAACTAGTTGGACAAAGTTTCAAAAGGATTTTTTGGACAAATTTTCCAAAGAAACTACCACGAGATTTAATGGCTGAGATTTTCGTTGCCACTATGAGTCCAAAATAAAAGGTTAAATATTTCAACCAAAGGTTCACCACCATTTTGAAAAAATTCCAGCTCGAGGCTAAACCTACCTAGGAGTTGCAAATTGAAGTATATGCTAATTCCCTCCCAAATTTTATTTCCATGTTCGTAAAAAGGGTTGCCAAACAAACCCTAGACGAAAATTTCGAAGAAGCTAAAATGATTGAATTCCAAATGAAAGGGTGCAAAGAAGGTCATATATCACTAATAAAAATGAAACCCAACCTCTACCTAAGAGAGGAATCTTTTTAAAAATACCCCCGGGAAAACAAATAGAACAAGGTCCTAAAAAGGAGGGAGGGGATTTGGAAAACCTACAGCGGATGATAAAAAAACTTTCCAACGAGATCATAGACATGAAAAGGAGTGTTGGGGAAGGAAACCAAAATCAAAGACCTTATAAACCCTTTTTAAAAGGAAATCCACCCTTCAAAGCTATAGAACCTCCCCCAACTAACCTAAATGTTGACTTAGGTAACATAGCATCTGACTCTTTCTACACATATCACCAAGAAAATAATTGAAAGGGACTGCCCTCAATGGTTGCATGCTATGAATCTAATGCCTAATCAATTCCTAGATGATTTTTCTCTAATCGAACAACCCAATAGCTCGACAATAAATTCCATTGATCAAGAAAGTCAAGAGCCACTGGAAGAGACAACCATGATTTTATGAGATTCCAACCACCTGATTCCTTTCAACGATGCCGCTGAAGTGCAGGGACCTCTTGATGAATTTATAGATGTACATACATGAGGTAGAAGTCAACTTGTCCAAAGTAATCCCACCACTACTCAGTTATCTAGAGGGAAACCAACGACCGATCACCCCAAACTGTTATTTTTTCCCAAAGAAACCCCACAAACATAAACACACAGGAAGCTCCTAAACTAGACTACAATGTCGTAGAATACTTGAAGAAGATTAAGGCTAATGTGTCTGTCATGGACATGTGTAGGATCCCTCAACAAAATGATTTTCTATTACAGGCCTTAAAATCAATAGATACCCCTATGAAAAGCACTGATCAAAGTGAGGTCCCATCTCCCATAGATTTAAAAAATAAGTCAAGTGTGAATGCTTGATCTTTAGAAAAAAAAGGAAGGCCTTTTGTTCCTCCTTTCCTCTTGACGTTTTAAGTTTTCAACATAAATCTACATAATTTCCTAGTCAATTCAGGAGCATATTCAAATGTCATGCCATTGTCAATTTGCAAGAAATTGAATGCAACCCCACTCAAAAGTGATAAACATGCTATACAACTGTATAGGACTCAGGTAAAGGTCATTGGGGAACTGAAAGATGTCATGATCATAATTTCTACTCACCCCAAATTTTTTCAAGTAATTGACATAGTTTTGGTAGACATTCTAGAGGCTTATTGAATACTACTTAGTTGAGACTGGTCTGAGAAATTAAATGGATACTTTAGTACCAACAGGGCTCACCTCTGGTTTCCATTAAAAGGACATCCAAAAATGATCAGGATCGACAGAGAAAGATACCTCAAACATACTGTCACTGATTTAGAAACCCTAAATGAACCCTCGTCAACAGAGTTCCCTGTGTTAGGAAAATACTCCTGTGATTTTGATTCCGGTAATTTCACCACCCACATTTCTGACATACCTTCTGCACAAAATTTTGAAATGATTTTTCAAATAGACGTACTAGTAGCCTCAAAAGAGAGCATCCTTTGTCAATATGTTTTGAAAAAATTAGCAGACAATAAGGTTGAAATTGAAAAAGTAACTAGACATGAAGAAGTTAGAAATTCCTCTCCACAAATTTGTACACTGTACTTTGATGGTTCTAAATCACAAGAAGGGTGAGGAGCAGGATGTATCCTCATTGACCCAAAGGGGAAACAAAACTTCATATCCCGTAGATTAGCATTTGAATACACTAATAACATTGTTGAATACGAAGTTCTAGTCCAAGGACTAAAGAAAGCCATCGACTTAAACATCAAAGAATTTTAATTTTTTGGAGACTTCGAAATTATCGTTAGGCAAGTGAAGAATACAATCCATTACAATTCACCTCACTTAATAAATTTCCAGCAAGAAGTGCACATACTAATAGACAATTTTGAGGCCTTCAACATTACCGTTGTTCCCAGGATGCAAAATACCCTTGTTGATGCTCTATCCACTGCGGCCTCAAGATTATCTCCTTGAGAATACTATGAAGCCTCAAGGTTTGGAGTAGAAATTCTCTACAAAGCATCGGTACCTAACAACATTTCTAATTAAAAATTCTTTGAAGGGGATGAACATATTGTATACTTCGTAACTAATCAAGATAATTTTAAGGATTTGGCCATTGATGATGAGGTATTCCAAGAGCTACTCATCGAAACATATCTCCACCACCCTAGCAGGGGAAAATACCATGTTGAGGACAAACCCAAGTTCCACACGATAACAAAAGGAGTGGCCAATATGGAAAACCTTTTTGACTTGAGGGAAAGGTTTAGGGGACCAAAAAATGAAAAAATAGGGAGATCATGCCCTATATATGAAACTATAAACCTAGGCACCCTCGAGAATCCCAATAATGTCAACCTAGGCAAGACAGTGTCCAAAGAAGACATGAAGGCTTATCTTAAACTATTTAAAGAATATAAAGATGTCTTTTCTTGGTCTTACCAAGAATTTAAAATGTATGATACTCACATTATCCAACATACGATCCCGTTAAAATCTGGAATAAAACCCTTCCAACTAAATATTAGGAAGTACCACCCATCTCTGGAACCTCTAATGTATCAAGAGATGAAGAAATTATTAGATGCCAATATTATCTTTCAGGTAAGACACTCTACATGGGTATCTAATATGGTGCATGTGAGAAAGAAGTCTAGGGAGATCCATTTGTGTGGATTTCAGAAACCTTAACATAGAATTATAAAAAGATAACTACCCAGTCCCATCCATGGAACAACTCTTATAGACAATATCTGGCTCTGAATTTTTTTCCCTCCTAGATAGTTTCTCGGGATATAACTAGGTCCTGGTTTCAGAAGATGATCAATTAAAACTACCTTCCGAACCAAGTGGGGAACATTTTCTTATAAATGCATGCCCTTCGGGATGATTAACACATGGGATACCTTCTAGAGGGCCATGGATGTAGCCTTTCAAGGATGTATTGACAAGTGTGTGTTATTCTATTTATATGACGTAACAATATACTAAAAAAATAAGGAATACCACATTCAACATTTGACTCAAATCTTTGAAAGATGTAGGAAATATGGAATATCTTTGAACCCTAAGAAAACCATATTTGGCGTAGAGGAAGGGAATCTACTAGGCCATATTATATCTCAAGAAGGAATTAGCATCGACCTTGAGCATATAAAAGCGATAGCTCAACTTCCTTTGCCTCACAATAAAAAGGCCATGCAATATTTCTTTGGGAAAACTAATTTTCTAAGAAAATTTAATCATTAATCGAAATCGTGAAAACTTTACAAAGAATGATCCACAAATATGCAGAGTTTAAATGGGATGAAGAGAAGAAAGGTGCTTTCAATAACATCAAAACTTCTATCTCCCAAGCACCAGTGTTACGAAGCCCTGATTTCAGCAAAGATTTTTTCCTTTATACCTTTGCTTCTGACCAATCCTTGGTTGCAGTACTTACCCAAAAGGATAATGAAAACAATAAAGCACCATTATCCTTTATGAGAACCAACCTCCAAGGAGCCAAACTGAACTACCTTGCTATAGACAAACAATCTTACGTAGTATATAAAGCAGTCAAACATTTCAGATCCTATATCCTAAAAAATCACACTAAATTCATAGTACCTCATCCAACGGTCTGATCTCTGTTCACTCAACAAGAGATGGGAGAAAGAAGGGACAAGTCATCTAAGAATTTGATCTAGACATAAAACCTGCCAAAAAAGTCAAAGGTCAAGGATTGTGTAAAATGGTTGTTGAAGCCCAAGATCCGATTAATGCAGAAGAACCTGGTTGGGAAAATGAGCTATCATTATGGTGCAGTGAAGCCTTATATGTACCTGCTGAGAAAGAATCCTGGTATGAAAACTTGTCTTATCTCCTGCATCATGGAACTTGTCTAGAAAATCTAAACCATAGAGAAAGGAGAGCCCTCAGGTTAAAATCCGCTCAATATCGCCTCATAAATTCTATTCTTTTCTACATAAACTATGATGGAGTACTCCTTATATGTATTGAACATGACGATGTAGGAAATATAATGAGAGAACCCCATGATGGCCCATTAGGTGGAAATTTTGTGAGAGAAACCATGACTCATAAAATATTAAGGGCTGGTTATTATTGGCCTATTCTGTTCAGGGACACTCATGCATATGCTAGGAAATGTAACGCTTGTCAAGTAAGTGATGGAATAGAAAAGAGGGGAGTCGTTCCGCTCCAGCCAATGACCATATCCAGACCATTCGAACAATGGGGAATGTATGTCATAGGAGAAATTATTCCCAATTCTTCGAAACAACATAAATATATCTTGACTTCCATAGATTATTTTAGGAGATGGACGAAGGCTATCCCTCTCACTCATGTTAATGAAAAGGTAGTAATCCAATTTTTAGAACAATAACTGATAAAAAGGTTTGGATTTCCCTCCATTCTCATTTTTGACAATGCTGCCTACTTTTCTTCCATGCTCTTGACATAATTCGACCTTGATAAGGGGATCATAATAATACATTTTTCTAACTACTATCTACAAGGGAATGGGGTATCAAAGTCAACTAATAAAACCCTTGTGAGGATTTAAAAAAAACAGTTGTTGAGAATCAAAGGAATTGGCATAATTTGCTTCATAATGCCTTATGGGCTGATAGAGTAACAACTAAAGAATCCATAGGAAACTCTCTATACTTTCTAGTATATGGACAAAAAACCATTCTCCCCAACAGATTGGATCTTCCATATTTACAACTTGCCCATGCATCAAAAGGTCAGCCCTCATCTGCTCTACAAAAAAGGATTGATACTCTTCTCATGCTGGATGAAGAAAGAGAAAGGGATAAATTTAAGTTCACCGCTCATAAATAGGTAATTAAAAAATGGTTCGACAAACATAAGGCCAAAAAAAAATTTGAATTAGTAGACCTAGTATTGAAGTGGGATAAAGCAAACGAGTCCAAAGTAAAACACTTAAAGTTCCAAAATCTATGGCTCAAACCGTTCCAGGTGGCCAAGAAAATCGGGGCAAGCACATACTGGTTGCAGAACCTGAGAAGGGAATCCAACACCGTCCCGATGAATGGTCAGGCCTTAAAACAATACTTCTAAAAAAAAATATTATTATTATGTCTTTTGATGCTTTGTTTGAATATCTGTTTCTTTTTTAGCATGCATTTTGATCAGGGTAAGTGTGTGGGTTAGGGAAGAACATTTTCGAACTTCTTTTATTTATTTCTTTTTCTTTATTACTTTCTTTTAACTAAGTTGTGTTTCGTAAAGAAATGGTCAACTTTAATAAATACGGTGAAGCAGACTCTGGTCCTGACCTATACTTACATGCGAAATAAGATATGTTGGGAAAATACAAATATTCAAAATATCCACATCTTGTCTTTGCGAGCATACTACCTTGGTAAATGATGAAACATCCACCTTGTGGTCTATTAAAGCTAAAAGGAAAACATGGCTAGTTGGAAAGGATCACATGTACCTCTAGATAGAGTCAGGGAGGGATTCACCTTAACAAGTTTCACCTTGACAATAACATATGTCCTCCTCTTTGACTCACCTTGGAATTTTTACTAGAAGAAAATGATCTATATTAAAAGGAGTACAAAGTCTAAGAGGGTATGCAGATAACTCTGTCAGGGCTATGGATGCTCGTTGGTAGCGAAGCAAGGTCTGTGATGTCAGGGTGACTCCATCAGGGCTATGGATGCTCGCTGGAAGAAGAGCAACACCATAGCAAGGGAATGATAACTAAAAATGGCCTCACACTAGGGGACGCCTTACCCAACTCTTATCAAGGAAAGACGTGGATTGCGGTAAAAAGGAAAGATTGTGGAAAAAGGGTTGAACCCCATAGGCGGATCTAGATTCACGAACCCATGAAGTTGTGTACACATTGATAGGACACACTCTATTGAAAGTAATGGAATAAATCTAGATGGTTTCTCGATCAGTTTTTCACAAGCTAAGCCCGAAGGAAGGATCAAAGATTCTATTTTCACCTAGATAATCACCATTTGTTGAGCAATCAACACACCCTAAAAGACTTTGCGAAATTTCTTTCTTTTTGGGTACCACTTATCATTTTTTTTAATCAGAGTCAGTATTGTGGGAGGGATGGACTTATATGTTTTTATTGATTCTTGTTATCGGTTATTCTTTTTTGGTTGGAAGTTATTGACGTATTGATTTCTTTTTTTAGTAACATGGCATGAAGGGCCTAAAATGTACACGACTTAAACTTTTTTAACGATTGTCAATTGGAAAATTATGTTCTATAGTACGGTTCTTTAACTTCACCAATACGTTTTCGGCATTGGAAAATATCCAAGATACATGACAAATATGAACAACCATCACAAATCGTCGATCGTCGATAGTCGATACATTTTCGGCATCGACGAACTTCGAGGGACGAAACTGCGAAACATTAACCGTCATAAATTGTCGATCGCCGATACATCATCGACATCGGCAGGATAGGACGATGTAGTTAGGGATGTATGTCTAAAGATAATCACCGATGCTGAAAAGAACATGTCTCACGTAGAGGTCAAAATCAACAACCACATGTATTTTCCACGTAAATAGTTCATATGAATTAGTACTTTCCCCGTGTCATCTTTTGAGGTTCCCCGTGTCATATCTGTACTTCCATGTCAACATTTCATGTCAGCGCTATACAGTGATCTTGGTCAGCATCAGAAACTTTGCCTAAAGGTATAAACAAACAAATATTGTTTAAGAAAAATGGTTGACGCTGATTCACTCATTTACTATCGACATAATGATAGATCACCAAACGTCGGGATTTTTCATCAAACCTTCATCATCCTACACCGGAAATCCTGGATGATTCGTTCTATTGTTCCATTCAAAATACCTTGTTATTTTCCCAACATCGATCATACTAATTTCTTGTGAACAATAAAAGGCTTGGTAATTCGATGGGAAACCTCCAACTGAGATGAGACAAAATTTTGTGTTTTGATAGACAAATTAAATTTTTGCCCAACCTACATCAAAATCTTGTGCGTCAACCAACCGTTGAAATTTGAATTCACCGATGAACTACGAAATAATCTGCTCCTGCATCGCCAAACGGTGTTGCATTTAATCCTGAGCATGATGCAGATATTATGGTAGATTGTGCAGACCACATTTACACTTCTGAATTTAAGACTTGATGCGACAAGGTAAGTATACTTTCCGTTTAAATTTATAAGGTCATACCCAAACATGGTATTTTGTTCACAAATCACTCACCTCTCGAAGCAAATGAAGAAGCGAGAGACAACATCGAGGAGGTTGTATCCCACTCTCTAACTTTGATTACCAATAAAACCAGGTTAATCTCTTGCGAGGAAGAGGTAAGCATTGTCTTTATCAGTTGCACACCTATGTTTTCTTCCATAACACTTCATTGGTTGGATGAAAAATCACTATAATTGTTTCTTTTTTTGCAGGAAAATACCTCCAAGAAATCCAACGACTAGGTGCTCACCAAGAATGCCAAAAATGAAGGAAGTAGAGGTTAGTGAAGGGTCTACACTGGGTGCTGCAAGAGAGATTTATTTTGTCTCAAAGAAAAAATTAGTTATCTGCACATATACCAAAAGGAGTTTGCCCAACCTTCGATTTCTTCGACACAGAGGCAAGCACTAGATATAAAGTGGTGCTCCCGCATTGGGGAGACATGTATAGAAAAATAAGTCAAGAGGATTACCCAGATTTCACACCTCAAAACAACCAGGACGTCAAAATATTGGATGATCAAGTGTTCCCAAACATTAGTAGATCATATCTGGAGGACATCGGACCCCAATTCTTCCCTACATCAAAATCTTAGGATGGATAATTGACCACACAGACACGGTGAAATGGACGGTCAACAAAGAAGAGGTCTAATGTGTTGGTGTTTTACTTCCAGTTGAGGTACCAATGTATTATAAACTTAGGGACCCAGAGGAAAGGTTAAACAAATACTTCGTGGTCAAATTTTATGAGTATCATGACACTAGCAGGTTACTATCCTCATGGTGGAAAGAAGAACGTAAATTCACAAACATAAACAATGGTTGGTACAACACGGAAAATCTCAGAGATCCCTACAAGTATTTAATGGCTTTGATTTTCCTATTATATGGAGAAAAGGATTGCTCAAAATTTTCAGAAGCTTGGATTCCCTTGGCGTATACCGTGGCGATTTCTGGGAGTAGTTTCAATTTGGGAGCCATTATCTCCAAACAACTAAGTATTAATATCCTATAGGCCCAGACACCAAAGGAAGGAGAAGTTCTGATCTTCTACATGGCCTCCTACTTGTTGGATGTAATCTGCGCAAGAAAGGATTTCGCAGGTATGAATTTAAGCTATCATATTGCTGAATTTCATGTACATGTTTATTTTAGTATCTTATGGGAGAATAGGTACAAAATATAATATTCAATGATATGTGATGGGTTCATATACAAGATACACTTAATTATCTTCAGAAAGGAATTCCCTACTCTTTTGGTGGCAACAAAAAATATGATATCTAAAGTTGGCCATTGGTACTGTTGTTCCAGAGTCTGTACTTAAGGCTTAGAAGTACAGTGTCTAGGCATCCGAAAGTGGTTCAAGGGTGGAGAAGAGGGAACCTTCAACCTTCGGCAAAGGAAACTAAGGAAGACTTCTACGTTGGCATTGTCTATCATCCAACTGTTCCTGGATGGTTATATCCTGTTCAATCGCTGCCCATGAACGTTCGAGTTCAACCCGGGTAGTAGCTGTTTTAAGAATAGTGTCGAAAAGGTTTAAGGCAATGTGCGTTTGATTTGATAATCCGGGTTCGATATTAGGGTGTGTTGGTACATGGACAGTCATGGAGGAACAATAAAATAAGGAAAACTTCAGATAGAAATTAAGTGCTGTCTCAATTTGGTCGTATAAAAGAGAATTTACGGTTTCGGAAATAAAACGGGGTGCAAATCAAAGGCCCTTTTCCATAACTGAGTTATATCTTAATAAAATGTATGAGGTGGGAGAAAAACATTTAGCTGTCTATGGTATAAGGCTCCTATCAAGGGAGAATCTTACATATAAACAAGAGAGGAAAAACGTAAGGAAATAACTCGATGTAGCATAAATTATATATAGAAATCTGAAAGTGTTGACTGGTCTTACACCTGCTGATAGCTGGTATAGAGGAAAAACAATAAACAATTACAAAAAACCAAAATGCATTATCTATAGTAGTGGTTGTACTAAATTATAACGAAGCATTCATGAGTTAGGAATATGAAATGAAATGAAGTATGAGATACAAGAAAACAAACTCATAACACAGTCTTGACGGAATTGAGAATCTTCAGATTTTCTTTGTATTAATTCTCAAAATATAAAACTCTGTTACAATCGACAGAAAAAGGTCCAACCTTTTTCTTTTCTTTCTGTGGTATATTTATACAGTTTTACAAATAATATAGAATCTCAATCGTAACAAAATTTCGGTTATGATAGGGGGGAGAGAAATCACTCAATTTCTTCTTCTCTATCTTCACTTGGTGCCAGACGTTTGTCCTCGCTCGTGCTCGGTACAGGCGACACATCTTTCAACCAGCTGAGATATAAGCCTCGACGGTTCCGCTTGACAACTGGCTTCAAAAAAGTAACATTCTCGGACTAACTGCGACAACCTGTCTTCCATCTGTCCATCTATGATGTCGATAGCGCATAGTTACACGCTTGGTCTAATCATGCATTTGTCTATTTGGACTATGTCCGCCATAGTCACTTGGGAAATCTCGACCAAATATCTTTCCTCTTTTTCCTTTAGATCAAGTGATATTTTTTCCATATTCATTTGCATCAACACCTCGACATTACCTTCGCTATCAATGCCTAGAAGATTGCCATCTATAGAACTAAAGGCCTCTTCTAAGGAATTCGTTACCTTTTTGTCTTGCAGCTTGCCTTCCACGATGTTGTGCTCCCATTCTTTTAATAGAATGTTTCCTCTGGTCTGCTCTGAAATGGTGAACCTGGGAGTACTTCCCGAACCCCTGTTGTTTGTGGCTATCACAGCCTCTTGGAAGGTGACCCGTGCTGCTCCAGCTTCCCTTTCTTTGGCAGATAAGTTCTCCAAAACTTGATTAACCAACAAGCAATTGTCCCGAATCTCCCCTAACTTGTCGAGTAAATTTCGTTGAGCCGCAGAGACTCTGCCCCAAATCTCCATCGCTTGGGGCTGAAACATCCCAATATCTATCACTTTACTTTTGGCGATTTCCACCCTAGTCTGCAGTTGTTGTATCAAATCTCTTTGCTGGTTGGATTTCATCTGACCATCTCGGACCACCAGCTGTGCTTGCTCGAGCTAAGTCTTGAGTAGCTCTATCTCATTTTTATCGGCCAACCTGGCTTGCTCTATTCCTATGCTCACCTGGTCTTTGGCAGTTTCCGTTGCTGTGGTTAGTCTGGCTTCAAGGGTCTTGATGAGGTGATTTTTTCGTTTAAGTTGGTTTTTCAAAAGCCCGACTGAGAATTGGTTTACTGAGGTATATGCTCCTAATGTCCCTGCTATTTCAGTCACGAATTGCTCATTATTCTTGTCCTTCCCATCAGTTATGACTTTGTATTTATTTGCTGTTGAATCTCCTTCCTAATAGAATTCCCTCTTTACCACTGCCTTTCTCTTCTTATCAAAGAAAAACTCATTCGGAGGGAGTTCTTCTACCCTTATAGGCCTAAACTCTTCATTGAAGATCCATCCTGCATCAATACTTCCCTGAGTCGACTGCAAGGGGGTAACTGATGTGATAGGTTCTCCGATCTGCTTCGCTGATTTTCCCGGAGTAGTAACCAGACTCTGCTTCTTCGGTGGGTCAGGAGTCTTTATCTCTGCTTTCAGACTCTTAGCTTGCTCTCCCTCATCCTGGTGTTTTTATTAATCGAGAGTCGCATCCTTAGAGCCTTCAACATCTCTCTATTTCGCCTCCAACGTACTTGGACTTTCACCCCGCAACACTGCGGGAAGACAACTGCGTCGATGTTCCTGGAACTTCAGAACATCGACTCTTTCTTCGGGTGCCAAAGCTTGTATCCGAGTTATAATCTCGACATAGGACCTTGCGCCTCGGAAAATGTCATCCGAGGGTGAATTGTCGTGCTCAAATCTCTTGAGCCCACAACTGGCCAAATGATTTCCCACGACCCTTTGCAGATCGTGCTTTTTGTATTCAATGAGGACCAAATTTAGGTCTTACATGGCTGCTGCCTAAGCTTTGGCATGCCCGAAATCTAATAAAGAATAAGAATTTAAATGAACAGGAAAAGGTTTCCATACCTTCTTTGAGTATCCCTTAAGCTCTTTGCTTATACCACTAATTACTGTTTGCCTAGCAACCTCACGACAAGCCAACTGGTCGAGAATGAACAATGGCAATGCATGCTGGGGGACCGAAGCCCCGAAAAATATGAGGTATGGAAATTCTGCTTCTACATACCAGTCTGCTATGCTGCTCAGATTCGTTACTATGCTGTCCGAGATCCTGGGTGGCAGGTGACCGAAAATAGTGACATGCAGGGGCACCATCACCTAGTTGAAGATTTCATACACAAAATTTTTCGCTTTGTTTTCCCATAATTTTGCATGATAAACGTGTATGGGCTCGTCTTCTGTTGGAGTCCAACTACAACTCATTAAGGGAAATGGTGTCAAAAAACACACGGTGTCCATAATGTATGCCGACATGAAAAATGAAGACGCCTTTCCGTTCTCTTTCTGCTCTCGATACTCCATGACCTGACTGGTCAAGCTATCAGACAACATTTTTGCCAGTCGAAGGAATTGCCTTCAGTGACCTGAAACATTAGAGGCACCCATGGAAGAAAAAAATGTGAGGTGTCCTCTCTCCCATATAACCTGCATGTCATCATGGCTACATATTTTTACTGCGGTTCTAAATAAGCGATTGAATATATGCCATGGCTATCAGCTCTGAACTTTGCGGTGTTTGAAACCGAATCTTTTATTAAACTAGACATGGTTTTATCATACCGTACGCATTCCTTCTTCTTGAACTCGTCCAAGAATTCGACACCATATGTGTAGTCGGACGTTGTGGGCAACTTATACATGGCTTGCAGATGTTCTGGCCTGAAAGTCCCGATGGTGACTTTCTGCTCATTCATGATGGTTCTGGTCGGTATGTCCACATAGTCTACTGCCCATCGGACCATGTCATAATATGGAAGCAATCGTGGCCTGGCTGCTACTTTGTGCATTCCAGATTGGATGACTATCTTGTACTTCGGTGGTTATATCATCTTTTTCGTTGTCGCTGGAGTCATCGGAATAATCCACCAATTCTACCTATAGAACATCTGAAACAAACAACCAATTCGGGACCGAGTCGATACTTCGAGGCGAAGTATCAGCGACATTGTATAAGCCTTGTCCCGAAACCTCAACATTGGCTTTGGATTCTTTTCGCGGAGCCATGGCTGGAGATTGTGTTTTAGCTCTTCTGCGATAGAAATATGTACACATACATAAGTTAGCTTTCTCAGAGATAATGTGCTCTGCGTAATATGAAAATGTAGTTGTTATAATGAACCACAACTCTTATATATATTCAAAAACTCGGTACCTTTCATAACAATTCTGTCAAATCATGTTTAGAAATAAATTTTGCCATAAAAATCCAATCTTATATTCATCGATTTGCCCTATTTCCTCATTAATGTCATAAATTTTTGGCGGTTTAAAATGTTAGTTGGCGTATGAAAAGAATACAGCTACCTCGTAAATCGTGCAAGCATCAAAACACAGGATATGTATTGATTTAGCTTAATTAATCCGGTTTTACCAACGTTAATCAATATTTTGGTATTCGTTATATCGGGGGTTTTACTTTAACACTTTGAATCTCTAACACTCGAGATTGCGATGATTGATTTTGGTTAATAAAAACGAAATCGTGATTAGGGGCTCCATTAATTTCATAATTATTATATTCTCCCTATCGCGACTCAGAGCTTCGAAAATAAGTTTCCGGGGGGTTTGCATGCCGAGCTGCGAAACTGCGAGATCGCGATAATACGACTTAATAAAAAAGGGAAGATAAACTCGAATTTAGTAATTAATTAATTACGTTTATATCCTTATCATGATTTCGCGAGTCGGGGTTTAGACGGTGTAACTTTTGAAAAGGAAAACGCCGAGTGGCGAAATGTCGACAAAATTATTACCATGGTTTAGCTTTTACCTTTAACCTTGACACGGGTTACTAAAATAAGGACCTCATGTTCTCGGCTATCGGGGATACGAAAATAAAATTTTGGATTTAGTGAACGTCGAGGTGCGAAAACCCGATGACGTTTTAATCATGGTTTAGGAAAACTTTTACTCCCATTACTGCCCTGGGTGAAAAATTAAAAACGTTTTCGCCGTTTCGTTGCTCGGGGCGTGTAAACTACTTGATTTAGAGCATCCGACCTACGAGATCCCGAGGTAGAAAAAAAGAGGAAACATTTTTACGAAAGGTAGGACTCGTCTCAAGAGTACAATAATCATCGCTACTCGCGTGATAAAGCTTCAGAGATTTTGAAACCACAGAGGGAAAAAATGAAAACCATCTTTCGATTTCGAGCATTAAGAATGAAATTTGTGACGGGCTAGAAAAAAAAAGGCGGCTCCAACATAGGTTCCAACTAGGGATCCCGCTTTCTTGTAAGACAGGAAGAACAATAGACCACATGCCAATATTGGGTAAATGGAGTCGATAGCTTCAATTAGGCGAAAAGATTCCTAAGAACAGGGTATCGAAGGGGGAAAAAGACTTCGTTTTTTGCCTTGAATAGTTTTTTTCAAACTCATATATTCTTTTAAAACTTAGCTGTAGTCCCTTTCATGAATTTCCCTTTCCCGTTACCAATTTCAGGTCTTCTTTAAGACAATCAAAATAGTTCTAGGAGACCCAACAGATCTTGTGGCTATCAACTTGCATCAAAAGAAGAAGATTATATGTTTTTAATTTGGAAGTCCCATCTGAACTTGGGATGTAGATCATGTTTTTTAAAAAGAATTGGTTACCGGAGTAGAGTGATATTCATGTATAATAGCCTTATAGATATCTCAGACATTGCTTCACTGCCAACGAGCCTGTTCAGTACCCCGGTGAAGTTATCTGACCCCTTTTACTAAATTTCCTTTCACTGCTTCGGAATATATTCATGCATTTAAATGCTGAGATGCGGGCAATCATTTCTGAATTTCCTTTCATCATCTCTTGGACTAGGTGGGGGCAATCATTTCTGAATTTCCTTTCACCACCTATCTTATAATTTTCTTTTTAGAGCGCGAAGATGGGGGCAATCAGTTTATATCAGGGCTGATATCTGTGTAATATTTTGCATTATAGGTCTATCAACTTACTTTGATTACTCGGTACCAACCTTCCCTTGGCCTTCACAACACCTTTGTTCTTAGGGAAAAAGGGAAAATAACTTTCTTATGACATTCTATTTGAGCAAGCTTCAATCCTCCGATGCCATTGAAAAACCTAGGAAAGTTAGGATCACTCTAAACGTTCCTTCGCTTAGCAGGGGATCGAGTAGCTGTGAAGACCCACTTTCTTTCCACAATCTGCTTTGAAGCTCATGAGGTTGAAACGAAAAACTCTTATCCCTTCGTATATGCAACGGAAATATGGTGAATTTTTTAAAAGGTAAACCCGAAGATAGAAAGGATGCTAGGTAGTGACTTACTGACTGAAAGTGCAGAGGTCAAATAATTCAAAATTGACTCTTGTAGATATTTTCGGGGATACTTTACTTTGACTGACTGTTTTTAGATTGGGGCTATCCGTAATGTGTCGAAAGTTCATGAACGAAAAATAAAATCAAGAGCAATGTTTAAATGACAAAAATATATGTATGTACATGAAATTTTTTATTATATATACAATTTTTATTTTATTTTATTATTATTATTTTTTTTGAATCGACGACTGTTACGTCACATAATTCTTTAGATACCGCCCATTGACAAGGGCATTGAGGACTTCTTCGTTTATATTTTCCAATAGGAAATAATTTTTTCCTTCCAAAGCCAAGACCCTGAATGGCTCATACCAGAGGTGGTCAAATTTACCATGTTTTGCTGGTTCTTCCTTTCTTGCATCCCACCTTAACACTAAATCACCTAGGAAGAATTCTCTGTCCTTTGTTTTGTGGTCGAATAATGCCTTCATGTCATCTTGGTACTTCTGCATCTTTTCATCTACTTCCACTCTATGTTGTTGAACCTCAATTAGCTGATTAATTCTCCTGGTGACATGATTGGGTTCTTCATTTTGATCTTTCCATAACTTCATTACTGGTAGCACTAGGTTTATAGGTAGGACCACATCTGTCCCATAGACCATTTGAAAAGGTGAAATGACGATAGACCTTTTTGTGCTTATGTGATTTGCCCACAATGTGTATTTTAAGTGCACATGCCAAGACCTTTTGTTTTCATCCAATACCTTCTTTATTATATTTACCAGGCTCTTGTTAGATGACTCAGTCAATCCATTTCCCTGGGGGTAATATGCTGTGGAATGGCCAAGAACAATGTTATACTTTTGACAGAAGCTGATCATAGCCATAGATTTAAAGGCCTGGGCATTGTCAGTAACTATCTTTCAGGGGCAACCAAATCTTGACAAAATATTGTCTTCTAAGAAATCGATTACCACCGAGTCTGTTGCCCTTTTGGTTGGAATGGCTTCCACCCACTTAGTAAAATAATATGTAGCTGTTAAGATCCACTTGTGTTGAGCATTGGAATGGGGATTAATCTTGCCTATTAAGTCTAGACCCCATTGCTAAAATGGGGCTTCATCTTTGATTGGAACTAGAGGCAGTGTCGGGAGCTTCTGTTTACCTGCGAATAGTTGACAAGGGTTGCAGGCACGCACTTTGGCATTGATGTCCGAAAAGAGTTTTGGCCAGTAGTACTCAGCCCTCAAGATCTTGTAAGCTGTAGCTCTCCATGTGTGATGCCCCCCAAAGACTCCCTCATGAAATTCGTCTATAACTCGCACAGTTTCCAATTCAACTAAACAGACTAACAGGAAACCGAGTGGATCTTTCCAATATAGCTGACTTTCGGTGATACAATATTTAATTGCATGGAGTTTTAAAGTTCTGGCTTTATATGGTGATAGCTCATTTGGGCATTTTAGATTTAGCAGGTATGACACTATGTCTCTGTACCAGCCCGATGATATGAACTTCTCTTCGATCTTGTTTGGACCTGTTTCCTCATTCATCTCATTTAGGTTCGTGTCTTCGTCGCCTTCCTACAGGCAATTGATATCTAGGGCTATGAAATTCGACTCAGCTAAGAGTTTGACCAGGCATTTCCCTTTTATCAATTTGGTCGGTTTGACTTCCAGATCAAATTCTTGGATTTTGGCGAGCCATCGCCCTCTTTTTTCGTCGCTGTCTAGTTGTGCCAATATATCTTTCACAAAACTGGTAGGCACATATGCAATTATCTTTGAGTGTAGTACATACGTTCTGAATGCCTTTAATGATTTTACCATGGCATAAGCCTGTTTTTCTATTATATCATACTTCAGTTCTGCATCTCTAAGGCTCTTGCTAAAAAAGGCGATCGGTTTTTCGAATCCTTCTTCGTTCTTTTGTAGGAGCACTGCGGCGATAGTGTGTTCGGAGGCAAATGAGAAAATGAGAAAATCTTTCAGATAGTCTGGGCTCGCTAACACAGGTGCCTCGCTTATGACTTTCTTAATATGTGCGAACGATGCTTTGGCCTCGATTTTCCATTTTACTTCGTTGTCCTTATTCAACATACATGTGATCAATTTTACAATCTCAGCGAAATTCGGGATAAAACTTCGTAAAAAATTTATTCTTCCTAAGAAAGATTGAATCTCTTTTACATTTCTAGGAATGTTAATGGTATCTATTGCTTCAATCCTCTTAGGATCAATCCTGATTCCATCCCTAGTTACGATATGACCCAAAAGATTACCTTCCCGCATGGCGAAATGAGATTTCTTTAGGTTTAAAGATAGACCAAACCTGCGGCATTTTTCTAAAGTCTGTTTGAGATGCATCAAGTGTTCTTCGTCGGTTTTAGAGAAAACCGTCAAATCGTCGAGGTAAATGACTACGAACTTATCCCTTTCTCCTATGAAAGCGATGTCCATAGCGCGCTGGAATGTGGCCCCTGCATTCATCAAACCAAAATGAATTTTGTCATACATAAAGGTACCCGATGGTTTGGTGAAAGCAGTTTTTTCCCTGTCTTGTACATTCATGGAAAATTGATTATAACCAGAGAACCCGTCGATCATAGACATTCGGTTTGCTCCAACTACCTTTTCTAACACATGGTCCATTTTGGGCAGTGGATAGTTTTCCTTGAGAGACAACTTATTTAAGTTTTGGAAATCCACACACAGTCTGATTTCCCCACTCTTTTTCCTAACCGGGACCAGGTTTGCCACCCAGTCTGAATATCTCAGAGGTACGATTATTTTCACGTCTAAAAGTTTCTTAACTACTTTTTCGATCACAGGTAACAAAATGGGGTGATCTGTCTAAGCTTTTGCCTAAATGGTTTGACCCCAGGCTTCAAAGGTATATTGTGATCAATTACGGAAGTGTCATATGTTCTTAACTCATCATAAGACCAGGCGAAAACATCCTTATACTGTCTGAGTAGGTATTTATACTTACTTTTCATTTCGGGAGGAAGGAACTTGGATATTTTTACTATTCTGGATTTTGCTTCAGTTCCTATATCACAGTCCTCCACTTCTTCTGGTTGGGGTTGTAAAGTGGACTTTACAGGTATGTCGTTCTGATCAAAGAGTCTTTCAAAAGGAATCAATCCTTTCAGAATCTGGTTGTTTTTAAGGACCAACATACGATGATCCACAATTTTTTGTCGGAAAGCTTTAGGATCTTCCCCTTCTTGCATGATCCATATCGGATCATTTTGATTTTCTTGGTCTGCATGTGTTTCAAAGAATTCGCCCACTGCTTCAAGAAATTTCTTAATTTGTTCGTCATCCTCAAAGACCTGCCAGTGTTGGATATTGTCTGGTATAGATGGTCTATGTTTGATTTCAATGTGATACTTCAATTTGAAAGTCGTGGGAGGAGAGAAGGTTGAAGCCGCTTTAGCCAATGCGTCAGCATGTAAATTCTCTGCACGTGGGATTAAGTGGATATTTACAGACAAGAAAAAGTTTTCCATGAGATCCCAGGCACAATTTTTATATGATCTTAATCTGGGATGCTTGGCTTGGTACTGTCGATTTATTTGTTTGACTATTAACTCTGCATCTCCATATACCTCTAAGTTATTTATTTTTAGCTTTTTAGCAGCTTTCAATCCTAAGACCAACGCTTCATACTCACATACATTGTTTGTATAGTCTATATCCCACTACAGTCGGTAGGAAAAAGGAACAACGAATTTACCTTCGGGAGCCACTAAAAGCACTCCTGCACCGACCCCTTTAGAAGATGAGGCTTTGTCAAAATACATTTTCCAGACACCATAGCTACACAGATCCTCTGTCATGTAACTTGACTCTTCCTTCTCTATATCATTTTCCTCCAGATAACCATCTAAACCATCATCAAAAGACAAGATACAATTCCCCAGATCTTGGTCCGCAATGTAAATAGGGAAATTGTTTGGGTTTTGAGGATCACTCACTGTATATGCTAATTTCGTTTCTCTGTACAACCGAGTAAATTGGCCGCCAAATACAAGAATTGTGGCGAATTTCATATCCAATTGAAGAGAACCCCCCAGCTTGGCTCCCCATGACCTAGACAACAATAAGACATACTTAGGGGGAATATCTGCAATAACCACATCCATTAGGATACTCTTAACCGGGACCTATGCCAGGGTAACTACTAAATATTTTATCATCCCCATACACCTAACCCTTCTCGAGTCAAAAGAGTAAAGGTCTCCATAAGGTCTGGTGATCCGAAGGCCCAATTTGTCCATAATAATCTTAGGCATAACGTTATGGGAGGCTCCAGAGTCTAACATGCAATTATGTAGCAATTGACCATACACATTTAAAGTGATATAAAAGGGAGCAATGGTGTCTTTGGCCCCTTCAAAATGGGGACCAAAAGTGATGTTAGGTTTGTCATCTTCCAGGTTTAAAACATCAGACTAGCTTTATATCTCAGAGACACCCATCACTTTGGTAACCTGCTTCCGATAAACGTGGTTTTTTGCTAATTTTACCAAAGGGATTGGTATCTTAATTTTATTTATCTCATTTTCAAAACTGAAAGCTCTGCTCACCTTGTCTATTTCTTTGGTTGAGACTTCCGAATCTTTCCTTTCCGACTTATTCATCTGGACCGCTTTATTACTCATGGTCCTGGTTGAAGACGTAATTTTATTAGCTGTTTCGGTTCCTTGTGCTTGGGTCTCAACGTTTTCCACTTCGGACCCTTGTGTGCTTGACACTTTCTCTTTGCAGTTGGGTAATAAGGCCTCTTCCTGAGTAGGCTCATAAGCTTGACCTCTTTGGAGGATTTTCTTGGGTTGATTAGTTGAGGTGGGCTTACTCTTAGATCTTAAGTTATACTTGGGTTGGATCTCAGCCATTATCATCTCAGTTTCTTGTTGAGATTCACAAAGGTCAGTATGATCACTTTCTTCACCCTTATTCAACGGTTGTTGCGTGTTTAGAGATTTTTCATAATCTTCTCGAGTCAGATATGGTTGTGTGCAGCCATCACTGAAGTTCGTGACATCATTATCTGAATCTCCCAAGCCTTGAAAATCGTTCGCTCCTATAAAATTTTCGTTCTTTAAGGGAGCTTGTATTTTTTGATCTTTGTTTTTTATTTGTCTTTGCTGGTTCGGGGGGTTGGGGTTCCTCTTGAAATCCTTTTTGGGGAAATAATTGACTTTGGCCTGTTTGAGCTCCATTCTGGATATTTTATTTGACAATTCTTTAATTACTCTGGCCATATCTTCTACCCTGTCATCTATGGGTCTATTAGGCCCTGACATACCATCTTGTTCTCTAAAGCATTTAATTTCTTGGTTTACCGTTTCTAATTTAGCTTTAAGCTTACCCGAAGCCATCATATTAGACTCTATTTCTACCACATCGTCCTGCATTCGGTTTAGGGTGGCTCCCCTTCTTTTTCGCAAAAGGAGTGCGAAATCCGGTTCGAAAGCTCCGACGAAAGTCACTTTGGCCACGGGTTGGGATGGTTTAACCTTGGCTGGGATTTTATTGTACAGTTTGTTGAATCTTTGAATAAATTCCATGACTTTTTTTGAATTCCTTTTTCTTAAAGACCCAAATTCGGTTAAATAATATAGATGGTCTTTTCTCTCGCCCCATTGTCTGAGGAAAGCATCTTCCAATGCGTCATAAGACAAGATAGATGCTGTGGGTAGGCTCCGAAACCAAGTTCGGACTTGGCCTTCGAAGGTTTGGACAAGAAGTCTCGAATATATGTCCTCATGTTCGATACCTAAGATATCAACGAATTGATCAAAGAAATTAATATGTTCGGCTGCGGTCAGATCCCCTTCCCCGATGAAATTTGGTAAATTTTTTATGTAGTTTTCGGGAAGATCATGTAGAGGGATGGGCAATACTAAGGGGGCATATCTGGTTGCAACTTTTGCAAACACTCTGGGAGGGGGGGTAGGCCCTTGGCCTCCAGCTCCTCCTAGAGGGGCTCCTCCCCCTCCTCCTCCGATAAACCCTCCACCTCCTCCTATAAACCCTCCACCTCCTCCTCCGGCGGCTGCCATCGTTATTTGTGGAAAGTTGTAAAGGGGGTTTCGGAAAATTAAAAGTGAATCTTTATTTTCTTCGCGAAGAGGAAAATCTGATGAGGAAAGATAAGGAACGCGAGGAATTGGTTCCTCGGATTTGCAAGAGACGAAATCAGGAGAACCGACGGGTGTGGAGATCGAATGTGTAACACACTCTTCAGAATTTGGTGAGGCCGGGAAATTTAACTGAAGGAAAGATGGTATGTCAACTGTCGACGAACTTTCAAGAGGGCCCTTTCCTTTGTGTACTAAGGGGATTGTCGGATGAATCTCACTCCTAACTTCAGAGCAGTTTGGCGTTAAAACTTTAGTATCAAAGAGAGGAATGCATGAAGTTGAGGGTTCATAAGAACTCTTAGTCTTCAGTTGTGGAGTTTTAAGTTTGTAAACTGGAACGGTTGGCTTAAGAGAGCCTCTCGCCTTTAGAATCTTTTTGGGATCGGTAACAGGCGTAATCTGCTTACCATCCGGGTTTTGTCTGGTATTCCTTCGACCGGATGCCAGTTTATTTTTTTTGTGGAGTCGCCAAGTGAAAGATTAGGAAGCCTTAAAAGGTGTGTACTCTTTGTTCACTATCAAAGGGTAACACTTTCAACGAAAAACAAATGTCGTTTTCCCAGGGAAAAAGATTTTGTAACTTTGGTCCCCGACAACGACGCCAGAAAGATGTTGTTCTAGAGTCTGTAATTAAGGCTTAGAAGTACAGTGTCTAGGCATCCGAAAGTGGTTCAAGGGTGGAGAAGAGGGAAACGTCAACCTTAGGCAAAGGAAACTAAACAAGATTTCTACGTTGGCATTGTCTAGCTTCCAACTGTTCTTGGATGGTTATATCCTGTTCAATCGCTACCCATGAACGTTCGAGTTCAACCCGGGTAGTAGCTGTTTTAAGAATAGTGTCGAAAATGTTTAAGGCAATGTGCATTTGATTTGATAATCTAGGTTCGATATTAGGCTGTGTTGGTACATGGAAAGTCATGGAGGAACAGTAAAATAAGGAAAACTTTAGAGAGAAATTAAGTGCTGTCTCAATTTGGTCGTATAAAAGAGAATTTACTGTTTCGGAAATAAAACAGGGTGCAAATCAAAGGCTCTTTTCCGTAACTGAGTTATATGTTAATAAAATGTATGAGGTGGTAGAAAAACATTTAGCTGTCTATGGTATAAGGCTCCTATCAAGGGAGAATATTACGTATAAACAGGAGAGGAAAAACGTAAGGAAATAACCCGATGTAGCATAAATTATATATAGAAATCTGAAAGTGTTGACTGGTCTTACACCTGCTGATAGCTGGTACAGAGGAAAAACAGTAAACAATTACAGAAAACCAAAATTCATTCGCTATAGTAGTGGTTGTACTAAATTATAATGAAGCATTCATCAGTTAGGAATATGAAATGAAATGAAGTATGAGATACAAGAAAACAAACTCATAACACAGTCTTGACGTAATTGAGAATCTTCAGATTTGCTTTGTATTAACTCTCAAAATATAAAACTCTGTTACAATCGACAGAAAAAGGTCCAGCCTTTTTATTTTCTTTCTGTGGTATATTTATACAGTTTTACAAATAAGATAGAATCTCAATCGTCACAAAATTTCGGTTATGATAGGGGGGAGAGAAATCGCTCCATTTCTTCTTCTCTGTCTTCACTTGGTGCCAGACGTTTGTCCTTGTGCATGCTCAGTACAGGCGACACATATTTCAACCAACTGAGATATCAGCCTCGATGGTTCCCCTTGACAGCTGGCTTAAAAAAAGTAACATTCTCGGGCTAACTGCGACAGCCTGTCTTCCATCTATTCGTCTATGATGTCGATAGCGCATAGTTGCGCGCTTGGTCTAATCATGCATTTGTCTATTTGGACTATGTCCGCCATAGTCACTTGGGAAATCTCGGCCGAATCTCTTTCCTCTTTTTCCTTTATATCAAGCGATATTTTTGTCATATTCATTTGCATCAGTGCCTCGGCATTACCTTCGCTATCAATGCCTAGCAGATCGCCATCTATAGAACTAAAGGCCTCTTCTAAGGAATTCGTTACCTTTTTGGCTTGTAGCTTGCCTTCCGCGATGTTGTGCTCCCATTCTTTTAATAGAATGTTTCCTCTGGTTTGCTTTGAAATGGTGAACCTGGGAGTACTTCCCGAACCCCTGTTGTTTGTGGCTATCACAGCCTCTTGGAAGGCAACCCGTGCTGCTCCAACTTCCCTTTCTCTGGTAGATAAGTTCTCCAAAACTTGATTAACCAACAAGAAATTGTCCCGAATCTCCCCTACCTTGCCGAGTAAATTTCATTGAGCCGCAAATACTCTGCCCCGAATCTCCATCGTCTGGGACTGAAACATCCCGATATCTATCACTTTACTTTTGGCGATTTCCACCCTAGCCTGTAGCTGTTGGATCAAATCTCTTTGCTGGCTCGCTTGCATCTGACCATCTCAGACCACCAACTGTGCTTGCTTGAGCTTAGTCTTGAGTAGCTCTATCTCATTTTTATCGTCCAACCTGGCCTGCTCTATTCCTACGCTCGCCTGGTAGTTTTCGTTGCTGTGGCTAGTCTGGCTTCAAGGGTCTTGATGATGCAATTTTTTCATTTAAGCTGGTTTTTCAAAATCCCGACTGAGAATTGGTTTGCTGAGGCATATGCTCCTAATGTCCCTGCTATTTCAGTCGTGAATTTCTCATTCTTCTTGTCCTTCCCATCAATTATGACTTTGTATTTCTTTGCTGTTGACTCTCCTTCCTGATAGAATTCCCTCTTTACCACTGCCTTTCTCTTCTTATCGAAGAAAAAATCATTTGGAGGGAGTTCTTCTACCCTTATAGGCCTCAACTCTTCATTGAAGATCCATCCCGCATCAATACTTCCCTGAGTCGACTGCAAGGGGGTAACTGATGAGATAGGTTCTCCGATTTGCTTTGCTGATTTTCCCGGAGTAGTAACTGGACTTTGATTCTTCAGTGGGTCGGGAGTCTTTATCTTTGCTTTTAGACTCTTAGTTTTCTCTCCCTCGTCCTGGTGTTTTTCTTGATCGGGAGTCGCATCCTTAGAGCCTTCAACATCTCTCTGTTTCGTCTCCGACGTACTTGGACTTTCACCCCGCAACATTGTGGGAAGACAACTGTGTCGATGTTCCTGGAACTTCAGAACATCGACTCTTTCTTCGGGTGCCAAAGTTTGTATTCAAGCTAGAATCTCGGCATAGGACCTTGCGCCTCGGAAAATGTCATCCGAGGGTGAATTCTCGTGCTCAAATCTCTTGAGCCCACAACTGGCTAAATGATTTCCCACGAACCTTTGCGGATCTTGCTTTTCGTATTCAATGAGAACCAAATTTATGTCTTCCAGGGCTGCTGCCTCAGCTTTGGCATGCCCTAAATCTAATAAAGAATAAGAATTCAAATGAACAGGAAAAGGTGGCCATACATTCTTTGAGTATCCCTTAAGCTCTTTGCTTATACCACCAATTACTGTTTGCCTAGCAACCTCACGACAAGTCAACTTGTCAGGAATGAACAATGGCAATGGATGCGGGGGGACTGAAGCCCCGAAAAATCTGAGGTATGGAAATTCTGCTTCTACATACCAGTCTGCTATGCTGCTCAGATTCGTTACTATGCTTTCCGAGATCCTGGGCGGCGGGTGACCAAAAATAGTGACATGCAGGGGCACCATCACCCAGTTGAAGATTTCATACACAAAAGTTGTCGCTTTGTTTTCCCATAATTTTGCATGATAAACATGTATGGGCTCGTCTTCTGCTGGAGTCCAAATCCAACTCATTAAGGGAAATGGTGTCAAAAAACACACGGTGTCCATAATGTATGTCGACATGAAAAATGAAGACGCCTTTCCGTTCTCTTTCTGTGCTCGATACTTCGTGACCCGACTGGTCAAGCTATCGGACAACATTTTTTCCTAGTCGAAGGAACTTCCATCGGCGACCTGAAACATTAGAGGCACCCACGGAAGAAAAAAATGTGAGGTGTCCTCTCTCCTGTATAACCTGCATGTCATCATGGATACATATTTGTACTGCGGTTCTAAAGAAGCGATTGAATATATGACATGGCTATCAGCTCTGAACTTCGCGGTGTTCGAAACCCAATATTTTATTAAACTGGACATGGTTTTGTCATACTGTACGCATTCCTTCTACTTGAACTCGTCAAAGAATTCGGCGCCATATGTGTAGTCGGACATTGTGGGCAGCTTATACATGGCTTGCAGATGTTCTGGCCTGAAAGTCCCGATGGTGACTTTCTGCTCATTCATGATGGTTCTAGTCGGTATGTCCACATGGTCTAATGCCCATCAGACCATGTCATAATATGGAAGCAATCGTGGCCTGGATACTACTTTGTGCATTTCGGATTGGATGACTATCTTGTACTTGGTGGTTATATAATATTTTTCGTTGTTGCTGGAGTCATCAGAATAATCCACCAATTCTTCCTATAGAACATCTGAAACGAACAACCAATTCAGGAACGAGTCGATACTTCGAGGTGAAGTATCAGCGACATTGTCTGACCCTTGTCCCGAAACCTCAACATTGGCTTTGGATGCTTTTCGCGGAGCCATGGCTGGAGATTGTGTTTTATCTCTTCTGCGATAGAAATACGTATACATACAGAATTCAACTTGCTCATAGATAATGTGATCTGCATAATATGAAAATGCATTTGTTATAATGAACCACAACTCTTATATATATTCAAAAACTTGGTACCTTTCAGAACAATTCTGTCAAATCATGTTTAGAAATAAAATTTGCCATAAAAATCCGATCTTATATTCATCAATTTGCCCTATTTTCTCATTAATGTCATAAACTTTTGGCGGTTTAAAATGTCAGTTGGCGTATGAAAAGAATAAGGCTACCTTGTAAATCGCGCAAGCATCGAAACACGTGATATGTATTGATTTAGCTTAATTAATCCGGTTTTACCAACGTTAATCAATATTTCGGTATTTGTTATATCGGGGGTTTTACTTTAACACTTTGAACCTCTAACACCCAAGACTGTGATGATCAATTTTGGTTAATAAAAATGAAATCGTGATTAGGGGCTCCATTAATTTCATAATTATTATATTCTCCCTATCGCGACTCGGAGCTTCGAAAATAAGTTTCCGGGGGGTTTGCATGCCGAGCAGCGAAACCGCGAGATCACGATAATACGACTTAATACAAAAGGGAAGATAAACTCGGATTTAGTAATTAATTAATTACGTTTATATCCTTATCGTGATTTCGCGAGTCGGGGTTTAGACGGTGTAACTTTTTAAAAGGAAAACGCTGAGTGGTGAAATGCCGACCGAATTTTTACCATGGTTTAACTTTTACCTTTAACCTTGACACGGGTTACTAAAATAAGGACCTCGTTTTCTCGGCTATCGAGGCTACGACAATAAATTTTTAGATTTGGTGAACGCCGAGGTGCGAAAACCTGATGACATTTTAATCATGGTTTAGGAAAACTTTTACTCCCGTTACTGCCCTGGGTGAAAAATTAAAAACATTTTTGCCGTTTCGTTGCTCGGGACAGGTAAACTACGTGATTTAGAGAATCTGACCTACGAGATCCCGAGGTAGAACAAAAGAGGAAACATTTTTATTAAAGGTAGGACTCGTCTCAAGAGTACAATAATCATCACTACTTGCGTGATAAAGCTTCAGAGATTTTGAAACCACAGAGGGAAAAAATGAAAACCATCTTTCGATTTCGAGCATTAAGAATGAAATTTGTAACGGGCTAGAAAAAAAAAGGTGGCTCCAACAGGTACCTCAAAGAGACAAGCACCTATATCAGAGTGTTTGGAGCTACTGGTGCACCCCACCTACTTCCCATTCATGTCCTGGATCATCTCATATTGGGAGATATTTGTTACCAGACCATTTTACAAGGTTATAATTCTTCCCTGGTAAAGGATAAAAATAGAGCTTTGATTCCCTATGGTTTTCATATAGGATTTTATATGGTCAAAGACATTGCACAGGAAAAACAAGAAGGGTTAAATAAACTTGAGTATCGGTTCCCAATAGATTTCTTTCATAGGAATGATCCAAAGGGTTTATTTCCCCAACACGCATCGTAGGAATCCTCCTATTGGTCGTATGCTCATGATAGTTTTGAAGATGAAATATTTACTAAAGGCTAACCCAAACATGACCAGATTTAAATAAATGATCGTGGATGAGCAAGTCGAGACTATAGAGCACACTAATCAAGAATCCATTATGGTAAGAGACGAAAAACAAGAAGCAAAAGTGGTTGAGGCTCAAAGAAGGGGGATGATGTTATTAGAATAAGTCGAAAGAGCTATTGCTATATTATGGGAAGAGCCCCTACTCAATCCTTTGATAGGACCTTTGAGATCACCCCAGTAGGTACAAACGAGGAGGTAGAGATAAATGGCTCAAAAAAACTTACACCATAGGAGACCTCTGACTAAGAAAACCCCAACCCCATATCACCACAGGCATGATCGTTGGTGACTACTACTACAACTCAATGAAGGTCAACAAGAGCATCAAGTGGGACAGGTATGCCTACTATCCTCATAGATTTTATCACCATATATGACGATGAGGAAGGTTAAGAAGCTTCGCACATAACCCTGCTACCAATCACGCAAGAGGAGGAACCAAGGAAAACATCTTCTCCATCTTACGATGTTTTGATCCAATATCCATAGGAAGGAAAGCATGAGTATAGGAACACTCTGTAAATTGAACTTCTCGATCAATTGGGAACAAAGCCTCAAAATGATAGCTCCAAGAATGACTTGGGTGATGGTGAATAAGAAGAAGAAATGCAACATCCAAAAATTGACATCTCAACGACCGAACCCACAACTAATGTTGATCCTTTTCCTACTTCCCCATCTAGGACCAAGACTCCATCAGCTGAAGAGCACCTATAGGAGTCCAAGTCATCAGAACATAGATAATTTTCCCCTACGAAGGAACTAAGAGAACCTGCCATAGAAAACATCTACACAGCAGGAAGCCTAGGAAATACTCTTCCTTGGGGAGATCAACAGATTCTTGAACCAGTAGATGGAATTGTCGATATACAGGAAATTGCTTATGACAGGAAAATGAATTTTTTGATGAGAAGAACAATAAAGAAAAGTAAGCTCATGCTCAATAGCACACTTCTCATAACCATAGAGGAAACATTGTTTGACATAGAAAATGCTAAGATGAATGCGCTAATTGGAGTAGGTATGGCCATAACCAATGCCACTTTAGACAAGGAAAAACAAGATAAAAGGGAGTTAGACACCATGAAAAAGGAACTGGACCATCTGTGACATCAAGAGAAGTACTACCAAAATTCAACACAAGTGGTGGTAATATTTAAGTGTGAGTTTCAAGAAATGTATGCACAATTCATAAGAGAAAGAGATCTCTTCACCGCTTGCATAGATGATTTCCAAGAAGATACCCTCATGGGGTTGGAAACCTGTAAAGACATGCAACGATAGTATGAAAATGAACATCAAGCCTTATAATGGATAGAATACATCAACGAAATGCAGAAGGGCCGAGATACAAAATAGCATGACATCTTAGTATTGATGGATAACAACATCACCCGAATAAGGAAGACAATTGAACATTGGGTAATTATGGTCCAGTAACCTCAACGAAAAATGCAGGAAAGATGGGGAGAGTGTCAGAAATTTGGGAGAAAATCAATCGGGAAATGAGGAACATTAACCTACAGGAGTTTGGTCCACCGAAGGATTTCGACGATTTGGATGACGTAGTCAAACAACGTGAAGAACAAGGCCTAACATGGGAAGCATAGATTTCATAGATATCAAGGATGATCCCGGGGAAAGTGAAGAAGTTCATGGAATCCCAGATTAAATCTCTTGCAATCCTATAACTCTTAAGTGTCAAGCTAATCAAGTACAAGGAACGAGCAATAGAGATAAAGGAGGTCCTCTCCGCTCCGATGGATCAACACTTGTTCCCATATGAAAATACATGCGAAGATCTCTTCTTCAAGTGGTCAGAGTACGAGAGGAACCATCCACTCCAGTAAAACCACTAGATGATCAAAGAAGAAGCAAAAGACAACAGATAGATAAAATACGCCACGTTACATTTTATTAACTTAACACAACTTTAGTAGTTATTTTTAGTTTAGTTATTTTTATAAATAAGGGCATCAACCTTGGATACAGGGTCGATGACTCGATGGTTTTGGAGAGAAAGATTTTTTTCTAAATTTTTTTAAGAGAACTATTTCTATGCAAGTTCTTTTAATTAAGAAGTTTTTTTAGATCTAAAGACACTTCTATCATCGAAGGCGTGAATGTGATTGGACCGAGGGGGATTATCGTTGTCTACAGATTTGGTATTTGTTGTTGTATTGAGTAAGAGTTGTTGTATTTGTTATTTAAAGTTATCTTATAATGACGAAACAATTGTTTTATTTTAGTTGATGAATATAAATCGATTGTGTTAACTTGTGATTGATAATAGAGCATTGAAAATTACTTTTCTTGCATAAATTCTTGTTTCGTGTATATCTTCTTCTTTTTTGTAACGGTTATTTCGGACAATGTCGAATGTCTACTAATCAGAATGGTATTAATTCTAGTTTTAAGTAGTTTAGATCTTCTTCGTCTACATGCTAAGGGATAAAGGTTATCCTGACACCCAACCTTCCCCCAACATACAATTTAACTTCCCTCTGCCATTTAGTTTAAGCTTTATCTTTCTTTGTTATAAATATTAAGAAAAATAACCAAAAGAGAATTGCTTAGCCCAAGGAAGGGTTTCACAAAAAATACATATATGTTAATTACGATATAAATCCCATTGATAATTCCATCCAGATCGTGAATCCGGAGAAACATAACACTTAGTAAACGCTTGGAAGTCTAATTGGGCCTCTCAAGCGAGTTTGGTTCCTGTTGTTGAGTTAAAGGGATCTCAGACCCCTCAACACCTTGATAACTGGTGTATATTCGATAAAGACTTCTTCAATATCTTCATCATTAGATTCTAGACACCAGTCCTAAAAAGGCATGGAATATTTGGGGGAATCACATCGGTAGTGTCAATGGGAGCTTGTGTGGAGATTTCATCATTTAATCTCTATTGATCTAACAATTGATTTATCACTAGGGCCATGGAGTTTACCCACTGATGGAAAGTTCGTTTCTGAGTGATTATGTTGGTGATAAGAGAAAAAACTATCATTGTTGAAACTATCTAAGTTAAAATCCATGTGAGGTGGTTTGGGTGGCTTTGTTGGACTATCTCGTCTCTTAAAGAATAGTCGAAAATTTTGAGGTTTTGATGATCCTTCACCGACATTCCTTTTAATATCTATCATTTCATTAGAAAATTTCTTTACTTATTTAACCACACTATCGATATCCTTTGGTTCCTTTTCAGGTGGTTTAGTTAACAACAAGGGTCTCTTCCCAGTCATTTTGGTTTCCTCGGTATGAGATTGATGTTCATAGAAATAGTGTTCTCTTACTACTGTTTTAGCTTCATCAAAGCTAAGTTTCAATTTTGTTTTTTTATCCCTTTTGACAAAGATCTCTATGGAAGGAGTTAACATTATTGTATAATATTCAATTTCCAAGCATTGAGTCAGAGCTACGTCATGGGGAAATTTGATTAAGACATTAAGAAACCTTTGGTTAAAATCTTTTACCTTCTCTTTCTTGTCCATATTGATGGCCCCTAACTCTTTGTGCATAGATGAAGTCGTTTTACTTTCCCCAAATTTCCCGATAAACAACCTTTCAAAATCATCCCACTCATTATAAAACCCGGTGGAAGGCTAAAATACCAAGTAGATTCTTTGCATGAAAAAGTATAAGGGAAAATCCTACAAACCACATCTTCATGTTGGACATTTAGTAGGTGAGTGTCTAGGGAAAAAGGATTTAAATGGTCTTCTAGGGACCTAGATTTATCTGGATCGAATTTTGGAAGGACTTTATCATATTCTCTTGGCATTTCATGTAACGGTCCAGCGGAATTTAGAGCACCTTGGGCCCTCCAATGAGGTATAACTTATCTATTGTTANTTATTAGTTCTAGAGTGATTTATGGGTTTTCACCTTCAATTTCGTCCTCAGGTTCAACAAGGAAATGTGCAACTCGACTTAAGGTTCTCATAACTTCTTGTAGGGAAGTTTTGATGAGGTCGTCTACAGACTTAACATAAAAATTAGGATCAATATTAGGCATTTCTACATGAGTCGCTTTCCTTCTAAGAAGATCATAGGGCGTTGGTATATTACCAAGTATCTTTTCTTAATCATGTGTAATTCTATGGGTTTCAATGAGCTCTTGTCTTGGTACGCGAAACCAAGTTTCAGAATGTGTTTCTGGACTACCCGAGGCACTTCCGAAATTAGGCTTTGAGTCTTCGTAGGTAACTTATTTTTCATATTCAATTCAATGGAAAAGATACAGATTTGGATTATTCCCTGAAGACTAATTTATGTTATGTAAATCATGTTGGACACTTGGGCTGACCCAAGTTATGATCTCAAAGGTTTCCAACAAAACCATCAAACTATCGACCCTCCTCGTAAACCAGAAGGAAATGTTGTGCACAAAGCGCATAATGCAGTCTCCCGAGATAACTTATGGGGGACTACAATACTCATATGTCTGTAGTCAGGGAATGGATTGGGACTATACTCTATTCCTTTTTCTCATGCATCACACTTATTATCCATTCATGTAAATCTAGTATTCATTCATTAACCAAACTATGCATGCATGTTTTCATAATATAAGTTAACCATTCATTCTTTAACTGATAAATAACATAACAAATAAAAACCATTCAGAAACATAAACACAATGGATTTACCGTGGTTCACCCCCCGGGGCTATTTCCACAAAGATATGTCTCTTATGCTCTTTTATTCATCATTCTGCAAAATCTGCATTGCGAATATTATATTATTTAGGATTACAATAAAAAAGTAGTATGATGTCCATCCGTGAGGTGGACTAGACCACACTAGGTTCCACAACCTGTGACCTAACCCTAAAAAACTAGCTTATTCAAACCAAAACTATATCTCCTTTACAAATCGACCAATGACCAACCTCTGTTAGACCTCCTATGCCTTTATTTATACTATTCTATACCCTGACCCTAACATGGCTAGGTTTGTCTGCATGTGCACCACACTGCTTTTCCTCGATCTTCCACATGCTTCTTTTCTTTCATCTTCTGCATGTTGTTTTTCCTTCATCTTATGCATGTTGTTTTTCCGCCACATATGTCATGTGCTCAAAAAACAGGATCCTCTTTCCCAAAATAGGCCTGCGCCCAAAAATAGGTTTTTCTCTCCCAAAATAGGCCTGCACCCCAAAATAGGCTTTTCTCTCCCAAAATAGGCCTGTGCCAATAGGCCCCCAACACTGACATGTGGCTCGTCCTGAGCCACTCAGCCTTAGTTGACATTCTAGATGGCTAGTTGTAAATCCTAGAACACCTTTTCCAATTGAATGAATTTCTCTTTAACTTATGTTCTCTGCTCTGTCAACTTTTCCACACTTTGCGCTATAATCTTCTCTACTAGCACTTCTCTGCATTCTACATGTATTTTCTCTATCTTCCCCTTCTTTTCTTGTAGTTTTTCTATCATCCCTTGTTCTTCCTGTTGTAGTGGCTCTAGCTGAGTTTGTCTTTATTTATTTTCATCTTTTACAACCTTCATCTCTACCTGCAGGTTCTTCATATCCTACACACTCCTAATCCTCTCTAGGATGGCCATTTCCTTCTGTTGTTTCTTTAAGTCCTGAATGTCTACACTTATCTTCTCTTTCTTTTGGTCCAGTTGTTGTATTTTCTTGTCTTCTTTCATGTTGGTCCACATTTGAGCAGTCTTTTCATATAGGACTTCAACTGCCTTAGCTCCCTGTGCATTAATACTGTCGATGTGCATGGTAGCCTCCCGTTCTCTTTGATATATGACTTCTGGGGGTGTAGTAGGAGTCAATTTTTCCGTGAAATCTGTGGTCTCCTATTGGTATTTCTCCATGAGTTGCACAATCCTCTGAAACTTTCCTTCTGGTGTGACTTTCATCTCTTGTGCACAGTCTAGGATGTTTTTATCGACATATATTAGTCTCTTTTCTATTTTTTTTGCGCATCTCTTCTCCTCCTCTTTCTCCATGGTCAATTGATCACAAGTAATTTGTAGCACTTCGACAACCTCCCTGCCAATTTCCAAGTTAGTAGCATCTATATGGGCTCTAGATTGGACTTCTGGAATCACACTTGTTTGTAGTCCGTATAGGGCCTTTGTAGGTATCTGCGCCATAACCAACTCAAGTTGGTCTATATCCCCAACTGGGTTCTATGTTGTCTCCTCATCAATTCTAATCATATGTTGTGTGACCTTGAAGGTGTCGCTTCCCTTCACCACTACCTGACCTGTTTCTTCCTATTCCTTCTGCACATGTGCTTGTTGTGTCTTCTTTATCTATTGCACTGTAAATTGTTGCTCTATAGGAATCTACAACCTTTGCAGAGTATCATGGAATTCCACCAACTTAGCCATGATTTCTTCCTTTGCACCTATGTTGCGCATACCACATCTTCGCCTCTATCTTGGACTTTGTCTGCCACTAAGTTGACATCGTCCTTTCTAATTGTGATTACTGGAGGCTTCTTATGGTATTTATTTCATTTTTTCTCCCACAATGTTGCATTTCTCTTCGTCCATGAGGGTTGCACCCTCGTCTTCTTCTTCTATGAATCCTCCTCTTTGGGCCGAGATATTTCTCCATTATTTTAATCACCCTTGATTTCTTCCCTTGACACTATTTCTTTATTCTTGGGATTTTTCTCTGTTGCACTGCTTCTTGACACTTGAGCATTCTTTGCAGCCTTTATAGTGTTTTTGGCTAGATTACTTGTCTTTTTCGATGTTCCTACCTCTGTTTTCTCCTTTGGTTTGGCTTCTTTATTTTTTTTGGAACCTTCCACTACGTGGGACAGTCTTTGACAATCCATTCAACCTCTTCCCTTGATGCATAGTATTTCATTTCCAACCACTTTTTCTTCAGGCGCCTTGTGTCCTGGATCCACATGTGATGTTTATATGCCTTAAACCTGGAAATAACTTCATTCTCCTAGAACACCTCAATAGGAATCCTCCACACTTTTTTTTTTTTCTGTTGCATGTCTTCCAGAAACATGGAAAACACTGTGTTGTTTTCTTTTTTATTCTTAATGTCCTTAGCTTGCTAGAAGGTTTCGTATCTAGCTGCGTAACACTTCCCCTTCCTATATACAAATGTTGAGAACTTTAGTTCCTTCTATCCTACCAAAGATATGAGTATGAGGAGCAAGGAATAATGGAACTCAGTTCCATTTTCCTGCGCATCCCTGGAGTCAATAAAAAATAGATTTCATAGGTATGGTGCCCAGCTAAACATCACTCCTTTTGCACACTACATGGATACTTCTATGACTCCTACTGGGGCCTCTTCCTTCCTGCACTTCCTCAACAATTTGCAAGCCATTATCTTGTTGGAAAACCTTGTCATGACGTCATTGATGTATTTTATGACTATACCTCGGTTCCCCCTATTTGTTCCAAACTGCTCTTTCACTATTTCTGCAATTTCCTTTTCTCATGATTTATTCTCTACGTACTCTTCAGGTTGTGTGCCAATATTGGGAAACCTTGTAATTTTTGCAATCAAAGAAATGTCAATGGGGACTCATCTATCCATCCACAGGATACCTCCATGTACCTTGGCCAATAACTACTTCACACATAGTCCCACATTCTTACCGTGCCCGAAATGCGGTATATCCAACAGGTTCATGATACCCGAATTATACAACCTTGTAATCCACTGCGTGGGCTCCAATATGGGTCTTCCTAGGGTTCCTATCTCCTTAGTGTCCTCCAAATAATTTTCCCGTGCAAGGTATGAAAACCTTCAGAGGTGTCACGTTGAATGCTGAGTGGTCAATTGCTATCTTCCTCACACAATTTCACCTAGGTTGCGCTCCTCAGATCTCTATTCGCTCAAAAATCGCTAATTCTTGAACTTTCCCATGCATTTCCCTTTTTATAGACCTGCTCATTAATGTTTTGTCTGATTTCACATTTTTTCCGGTCATTTGCATAGTGTCCCATTTTCCCTGCCCACGATGTCCAATTTTCCCGCACTTCTTTCGTTGTCTATTGCACGTGACTTTTTCCAATTTTTTGCCATTCAACCAACTTCCTCCTCTTTTTGTTTTTTTTCTTATTTTTCTTGTTTTTATGTATTTTTGTATTTTTTCTTTCCTAATTTCTACTATAGTACACTATACACATGGCTTCCTTAGTGCACTACAAATACTGAGAGTTAGTAGATCGGTTGTCCCTATACAGTTTTAGCCGACTACCATTCATCATTCCTTGCATTGATTTTTATGTCAATTCCTTTAACTACACAAAACCTCCATCTATTACATACTTCACTTCATATGGCCCTAGCCAATGCACCCTGAACTTACCAGGATGTTGCAAAAATTTGTTGTCATAGAGGAGAACTAGATCTCCTTCCTTAAATCTCTTGTTCATTATGTGTCTGTCATGCTAGGATTTGTCCCTTGTTTTCTGCACCTCTTGGTGGAATCCTTTTAGAATCCTATCTTCTTCTAGTTCCATAAGTTGACTTAACATGTCTTGTATTGCACCTCTTTCTGTCATATTTTTAATTGTTGCCACGTGTAGACTAGGTACCAAATTTTCTAATGGCACCACTACTTCTTGTCCATACACCAATCTGAATGGTGTCTGTCCTGTCAATTTTTTATATGTAATCTTGTATTCCCATAATATTGCTGGTATTTTTAAATCCCAATCATCTCTGTTCACATTACAAATCTTTGTCAAGGAATTCTCCAAAATCTTGTTGAAAGATTCTATTGTCCCATTTTCCTGAGGATGATATGGTGTACTCTTCTGGTGATATAATTCAAATTCCTCAGTCATATCCTAGATGGTACTATTGATAAATTGGGTTCCTTGGTCACTCATCAAAACCTTGGGACATTCGAATCTTGTAATCACCTACTCAAATGAGAAGTGTGTTGTTTTCTCTGCGTTGCAATCCTTGACTGGTGTTGCTTCTACCCATATGGATAAATATTTTGTCAAAATAATGATGTATCTTTCTCCTGACGTTCTTGTTGGTGGATTAATAGTTTTGAAAAAATCTATTTCTCACTTGTCAAATACCTGAAGATTTAGTTGGGGTCTTAGGGGAATCTCATCCCTACTATTGGGTTTGGCAACTCTCTAACATACATCACATTTCGGGCAATATTATTTTGTATCCTTATGAACTGTTGGCCACCATAAACCTGTGCGCAATACCTTATGTGCGTTACCCTTTCCTGCATAGTTTCCTCCATCTATAACTTCATGAGATTTTGCTAGAACCATGGGTCATTCATGTTCCATCACACACTTTCTCAAAATGATATCTGTGCCTAGCTTGTATAAATGAACTGCAATTAGTTGATAGTCTGCAGCTCTAATTACCAAGTTTTTCTTTTTCTTGGTACTAAACTCCTTTGGTGCAAATCATGTGCTCAAGAATTCAATGATATCAACAAAGTACTCATCAACTATTTGGACTGAAAATAAATGTGCATCAGGGAAGTTGTATTCTAAGTTAGTAGGTTCTTCTCCATTGGTTTTCCTTGATAAGTGATCTAGTCCTGCATTAAGCTTCCCTGGTTTAACTATTACTTCAAAATAAAATTCTTGGAACAATAATAGCCATCTACAGATCCTCCCCTCCAACACTGGCTTGTTGACTAGATATTTGAGGGAAGAATGATTTATGAACATTTTAAAGTGCTTTCCTAGTAACTAATTTCTAAATTTCTGCAGTGCATACACCAGTGCTTTAGTCGTTGTCTGCTGTGCGACAATACATACATGTCACAGGTGGAAGTGGGTAGTGTCTTGCATAGTGTCCTAGTTGTTGAAATTTGTGGTAGAATACTAGCCCTTTACCTCGTCCAAGTCCTCCTTTACCCCAGCCTCCACCTCTAAATCTACCTCGATCTCCACATGGTGCATTGTATTGGGGTATCTAGTTATATACTGCGTGATATTATAATATGGATGCACATTGTTGTACTGTGGATGCACGAGATTGAATTGTGGTTGCGCATTATTGAACTGTGGTGTGGCTTGTCCTGTCATCATATTTGCTTGCTCCTTGTAGGTGTCTGAAGTTCTCTCTCTCATCAATTCCATCGTTCTACAATCCTTGTCATCATGACCTACTGATTTGAAAAAATTGCAATAAGAACTTTTTGGCACTATCTTATACTTATGCATCATTGGAAAATGATATGGATCATGCCCGTGTGTCTTACAAATATCACACCACGGTCCTCTTGTAGGAAAGGGGTTTTTCACCCATGTGGCCAAGTATTGCGCAAAGGTTGGAAATTCATTCTTATGGTGTCTTTATGTCTTGCATAACGTACACCAAACAAATTCTCTTTCCCTTTATTCCAGTTCAAATGAAATGTTAGATTCTTCATATCCTCTTTCAATTCTTCTATTGTTGGATCTGTTTGTTGATATTGGTTTTCTTCTAGCTATAGGGATGCTTGAAGCGCCTCTGCCTAAGTTTTAAATTTCTACTGTCTCAAAGGATACTTCAAGTGTGGTAATAGTGAGTTCACAAATACTTTCCTATGTTTCATGTCACCTATAGAGTACTTCAACTTACCTTTCATACGTTTGAAACTTTGATCAATTTCCCGAACAGACTCACCTGGTTTCCAGCTGATCTCGATCATTTTGTTCATGTACTAGTATTGTGAGCTTGTCTTCTGAAATTCATTTACCAGTAGATTTTTCACCTATGTGATAGTCTTTGGTGCTCCTTATGGATTGTTTACATCAAGGCTCATGTACCAGTCTAACGCGCAGTCTCTGAGTGTTATAGACAACTGTGCCACTTTTGTGTCCTCTTCTATGACCTTCTTTGCTTCCCAGATCTTTTCATAGATAAATAAATGCTTCTCAAGGTCCTTTGATGCCTCACCCTAAAACTATGGTAATATGATAGTGGAATCTACCCCTTCCATTTTGAAATGTGTTGAAATACTGCCTCCGTGCTGTGTAGATAGTTGACTACTACTTCTTGAACTTGTACCCCTAGTTGGTTGTCCTCTATTGGACCCCTGACTTGGTGCTCCTTATGAACTGTTTACATCAAGGCTCATGTACCATTCTAGTGCACGGTCTTTGAGTTTTATAGCCAACTGCGCCACTTTTGTGTCCTCATCTGTGACTTGCTTTTCTTCCCAGATCTTTTCACATATAAATAAAATATTCTCAAGTTCCTCTGACGCCTCACCCTGAAACTCTGGTAATATGATAGTGGAATATATTCCTTCCATTTTGAAACATGTTGAACTACAGCCTCCACATGGTGTAGATAGTTTCCTATTACTTCCTAAACTTGTACCCCCAGTTGGTTGTCTTCTATTGGACCCCTCACCTGCTACCCCTCTTCTACTAAAAAATGGTTGTCTAAAAGCTTTTGTTCCTTCAGGTATATTAATCGCAGATGGGGTTGTAAGTTCCACACTAACTATGATCTCGACTAGAGTTCTTCCTTATGTTCCTGACCCTGGACCTCTTTTTTTCCTTTCATATGTTGCACACAGGATTTCCTCAATATTCTCCACAACTTGTAGATCCTCTACCTCTTCTTCATCACTTGCCAAGCCTTCTTTGCCAGCTATGGCCCTATTTTTGTTATTCATCTTATATTTGTAAGGTCTACTGCTGCGCGTCGTTCCATAATTTTCCATTATATGCTTTGTCTGGTCCTCATACATCATGATTGGGTCCATGGCCTCCTTATGCTTCCCCTTATCCATCTCCCTGTCCATATATGAGAGTTCTGTTAGTGCTTCCCCCCTTCCCCCATGCACACAAAGAAGTTTAGTTGTATGATTCCATGGTCATCACGCCTTTGTCATATAATAAAATATTGATAGAATTAAAAAGTGATATTATGTACCTACCTTTGGGTCCCTTCATAAAATCCTGCTTTGAATCAGTGTACGACTTCATAGTGTCAACTGCAAATTCAATGATAAACCCTGGATTAATATTGTCTAAACAAAAATCTACTATGCATGTAAATTTATTATTGACTTGCTTGAACTGTGCGATCTCCACGAGATGCCACTCTATATGTATTATCTGATTCATAGGATGGTTTTCCTTCAACCTCAATAACCATTCCTGCAACAAATGCGGGAATTCATAGAAAAATACTTCATGCAAGTCACTAAACACTTGTTTGTCGAGATATTTGCGTGGTGTATATTTAGGGTTTTTGTTTTCCTTATGTGCAAAATCAAGTTCCTTTGTCCTTAACCATGTTTCAATATCCACCTTCGTTGGATTCCATGGCCTGAACATTCCTATCTATGTTTTCATTCTCCATGATGTTCTTCAACAAATCCCTTTCAATCTATCATGTGCAGTTCTAACCGACAACAAAACCATTTATTGGGTGCTTGGGATAACCCAGGTTTTGATGTCAAATGTTTCCAACAAAACCCTCAAACTATCAGCTCTCTTGGTAAACCAGAAGGCAATTCTACGCACATATTGCACAACTTAGTCTCACCTAAGATATCTTATGGGGGACTACAATACTCATATGTCTACAGTCAGGGAAGGGATTGGGACTGTACTTTGTTCCTTTTCCTCATGAATCACACTTATTATCCATTCATCTAAATCTAGTATTCATTCATTAGCCAAACTATCCATGCATGTTGTCATAATCTAAGTTAACCATTCATTCTTTAATTGATAAATAACATAACAGTAAAACAACCATTCAGACACATAAACACATTGGATTTACCGTGGTTCACATCCCCTGGGTCTACGTCCACAAAGATATGTCTCTTCTTCTCTTTTATTCATCATTCTACAAAATATGTATTGTTCACATTACGTTCTTTAGGATTACAATAAAAAATTAGGATGAGGTCCATCTATGAGGTGGAATAGACCACACCAGGCTTCATGACCTGTGACCTAACCCTCAAACACTCGATTATTCAGACCAAAACTATATCTCCTTTACCAACTGACCAATGGACAACCTCTATTAGACCTCCTAGGCCTTTATTTATACTATTCCATTGGCTTATAGCCATTACATTCATCTCCAAAACCCTGACCCTAACATGGATAGGTTTTTTTGCATGTGCACCATGTTGCTTTTCCTCCATCTTCCTCATAATGCTTTTATTTCATCTTATGCATGCTATTTTCCCTTCATCTTCTACATGTTTATTTTCCACCACATATGGCATGTGCTCCAAAAATATGATTCTCTTTCCAAAAATAGTCCTATGCCCAAAAATAGGCTTTTCTCTCCCAACATAGGCCTGCGCCCAAAAATAGGCTTTTCTCTCCCAAAATAGGAATGCACCAACAAATCGTTTATATAAGCCACAAAAAATGGCCCTCCTTCTAGTGCCAATTCTGTTGATAGGTCTAAATTCACCCGACAATAGTAATGGGTACTCCCTGGTACACATTCCCAACTAGATTATGCACCGTTTGGGTTAGGAGTCCCATCCTAAATTTGGCATGGCTGACATTGATACTGTTTTTGGGGGTTTTATCCAGTTATGAACTGGTTTGTCGATGAGTATGGATGATGAGTGGATATGAAATGAAAATATGTAGATGAAGTCTATGTATGAAATGAAAACTAATATATTGCCAATATACTCTAACATATCCTAGCTAGGAGAAAACTAAAGTAACCGGCGAGTTGAAAAATTAAACTGAATTCTGCGTAAACTCCTACACAGATAGTTGGAATAGAAGAGCAGAATTAGAAACAAGCATGTACACCAACACATAACCAGATTAGTCCAAATTACAACAATGCACACATTAACAACCTAGAAATCTCAAGGCACAAAGGTATTTGAAGAAACACTTAAAACAATATAATATCACAGATTGCATAAGAATTAGTCCATAAACAAATTATCATCCTTACAATCCATATGAACAACTTTCATCTTCACTTGAAATAATTCACCGCTTAGATTTTTTTTCACACAAATTAATTCCTTCTTCAAAAAACTGGACCCGAGGGCTTCTCCTTATTAGCAGTTTCAATAGTAATACATAAAAACTCCAGAGAAAACTCTTCAATTTTAGTTGACACTGTTCCTAGAATAGTCCAAAAATGTACAATGTTTGAAGAGCCAAAAAGACCTTTCCAAATGGGCATCTACTTTAATTTATACAATTTCCTAGGTAACTCCTAGGTGACTCTTCACCTCCTTATTGAAGAAGCCATTACAAACATGGTTCAACATCCTATTTCTAATGACAAGTGTATAATAAGGAAAAAATTGTGGTTGGATGAGAAAAAAGACAAAATACAAAACATGTTATGTCATGATTAAGCCACTATTTCATCTTCATTCATGGGTTTTTGTCCCTGATGTATGTCATCCAGATCTATAGTTGGTCAAACAAGGATCTGATTCTCCTCTAAACTAGTTTCTCCAAAGCTGCATTGTTCATGGCCACACTATCTTCCAAGGTGCTCATGTATTTTTCTAGTGTGGTCATGAAAGCTTGTATCATGGTATGGAGTTTTACCAGTTGGATCAAGTGTTCATCTATGACGTATGTGGTGATAGTAGTGTTTTCTTCAACTAATTCTCTCCTTTGATTTGCATTGTCATGCACCTTGTCTAACAACTCCTTTGTCACAAGATTTTTTCCTAGCTTGTCTAGCTTTGGTACTCTGTAACTCTTGATCAGTTCTTGCACAACTTTGTGTATCCTTGAGCATATTTCTAGTTATTTAGTAGCCTCCCTATCAAATTTATTCCCACCTTTTGACAATGGTCAAACACATACATGTCTGTTTTTCCGTTTTATTTTGATGGTTTGTATAATTCTAGAGGCGAGCTAGGATTTTCAGCAATCCATCTGTTGATGTCATCAATGCCTTCTCAGATAGTTTTGTATTGTGTTAGCTTTGTTTGTATCTAATTGTTCTTCTCAATGATTATCACAGCTGCATCTTGAAAGAGGTTCAGGTTAGCATACATTTATATGATGGATTCTTCTAGCTCAATTATGACCTTTTCAACACTAACATTGAAACTTTGAAGGCTTCTTTCATCAATCCTGACTTGCTAAATATTTTCTTCTAGTTCCTTGATCTTTTATTCTTTATCTTCATAATGTGGGAATAGTCTTTGAATGTTCTCTACATTGGAATTAATAAATGTGAAGTTGGTTGTAGTTGTAGCCACGGGATCTTCCCTTACATCTCCCATCACAAGAACATGTGTGACAACCGAGATAGGCATTCCTCCTGTCACCAACACTTTCTTCCCCTGTTCCTTCACAATTTGGCATGTATTGTTGTCATAGGTGAAGCTCCTCAAGTCAAGTAACTCACTTGGTTGGAATGGCTCCTAGATCCCAAGCCTTAAACCACCCCCTGATATGTCTGTTCCAATATATACAATAGACATTTTTGGGATATATGTTTATATTGGGTGGGTGTCACCCCCCCTCTGTCTTCTGCCTCTTTCTGTTGTCTCCTAGCTTCATTCGCTTTGTCAACTGCCTCTTTAGATACCTTTTGTACTTGTTTTGTTGTGGCTCTTGTTGCTACTTCCCTTGTTTCTTTCTCCTTTTGTTTGACTTCTCACTATGATGTAGCTTTTTCCTCTACCTTAGCTCTAGCTCTCCCCTTGTCTGCATCAATATTTCACTTCTTCTTTCGTGCATAATTTTTATTTTTTAATACTCTTTCTTTGTCCCTCCTCTTTTTATCGGCCATTCCGTCCTCTACCTCTTCTACTGAAACTGAATGTTTCAAGGAGGAAGTACAAGGAGATTGCTCGGTTTACTCTTCTTCCTCTTCTTTCTTCTTGGCTTCCTCTAGGCTAGCATTTTATTCACATGTGATCCTTCCTCTTAGTTTTCCACACCTATTGAAGATGATATCATCATAGGCCTAGGTGTTTTGGTGCACTTATTCTTCCTCCCAAAGATCTGTGGCATATTCCAAGGCATATCAATCTTGTTGAAATGTTCTCTCAAAGTTCTTTTGGGGTCATGTCTCATGTATCGCTCTTCCTCGAAGTGATAAGACAACAAGGTATTTACCTCTCCTTGGGCCTACTTATTATTTTTGAAGAAGTACTTTCCAGCATACAATGGCATCGGGGGCCAAATTTCTTTCTTCAATCGGTATAAAATTCCTCCAACTCCATGTATGATGGTCTGGTATGCCACTTCTTGGAGTACGACCTTGTCAGGTAAAAATCAGGGAAGTAGATGGGGTGGTTTCATTGCACCATATACCCTTATATAAGTGTCACACTCCATGACATACTAGTCCTTAATCCTCCTTATGATCACTATGTCTTTGTCAGTCATGCATGGGGAAGTGGTGTAGAAAATGAACTCGTATAATGGGGAAAAAAATTTCTCGCATATCCTTTGGTATTCCATGTAGTACTTGTGTTCCCAAATCACCTTACAATATACATGAATTTCTAGATCAGATGGTTTCCAACTCCACCCCATCCTAGGGTATTTGTGAGATTTTCACATGATGTATAGAAAGTATGAAGACATATGGAAGTTTGGAAGTGTTCCTGGATGGGATTCCTTTACTGAAAAGATGGCCATTGTGATATTCTTAGAGATGATGTCTTCCCAGTTGAATGATTCTCCCTCATTTTTACAGTAGTATATTAAAGGAATGTAAGATAGGGAGAATTATGTTGCATGAGGTTCCCCATATAATCTTCACAACATGGCTACTAAGTACTAGCAGGGTCTTCTTAGGGAACTTGGGGGATATCCACTTTTAGGTCCATAATTGAATTGCTTGTCTTCCCTGTACCATTTTGGGAACATTTCCTTTGGCATGTACTCAAACTCACTAAGGATATTTTCATCTAGCCTCTTGATTACTTTCTCAATATGATAACACTATGGGGTCTTTTCTTGCATTGAAAACATATCTTTTGTATACATCTATGATCTTTAGGATCCATGTGATGGACTCCACACATGGTAATATTGTTGGGTGTGTTTATACTCTGAATATGCCTAACTTCTTAATATTATTGAATACTTGAAGTTTGTCTGGGTCTTCAACTTCGACGGAAAAATTAGATTTTTTTAACATATGGTATATTTCTCCCCATTTCAATGTTTCTCCATTCTCTTCCAATAGTCCTGATGTATCATCATATGTGGCTTCGATGATTTTTTCTCACCTTCTTCTTGTTGGCCCCTACTTGAGGCCTTGGTTGTGGATGCTTTGCTTGTTGTTTTCTTACGAGGTGACATACTTGAACCTGTAATGAAAGATGAATTTAGCACATATATTTTAATATAACATACAATTGAATGTGACTAAAGAGATTGAATTACCAGAGTAATCATTAGGGTCATCACTAGGCATGGAGTCATCATTTGAGGATATTAAAGTGATGGCAGGAATGCTTGAGCAACTTGGTGGAAATTTGAGGAAGAACGGGTGAAAAGTATTCTCAAAAGGAAAAATCGGAGGTTTAAAGATGAACTCCTCATATGCAAATAGGAGGAGTTTGTGCTAAATTTTCCGAAGCAAATTAGTTTTGGTTGGTAGAGTTAATAACAACTCCTCTGATGTGAATCAGAGGAGTTAACTTTAACTGCTCCGATAACACATCAGAGGATATTTGTTTTTCATTTCTGAAGTATTATGAGGATCGATAGAGTTACTTGGAACTCCTATGATCATATAAGAGGAGTTAATGGGAACTCCTCTAACATGATCGTAAGAGTTACTATCAAGTGGTCGGGGAAGTTTCTTAGAACTCCTCCAATATATTGGAGGATTTAACCATAACTCCTTCGATATGATCAGAGGAGTTGCCAAAAATATTCTCGTTGGAAGGTTGCAGAAGTGGAAAAATGACCTTTGTGCCTTGTTCTTGGTAGAGATTCCAGGGTTGTGGCTTCATCGAAATTCTTGTGGTCTTTAGGGAGAACTAAAAGGGGAAATTCAAATGTTTTGAAAGTTGCGTAGGGAAAAAGGGCCACAAAGGGTTTGCTATGGTGTAGTTAAGAAATTGGAAAGTGTTTGGAAAAAAATGTTTGCAGGGTGAGCTAAGGATATTGCCGTAGAAGAAACATAGTTGTGGCATGGAAATACAAAGGAACAAAGTATGAAAATAACCAAGAATGAAATCCTAACTCTAGCGAGGAAAATAAGAGGCTTGTACATACCTGGAAACCTAGCACCACATGGAGGATGTTTATAGTGTGTGAGTCTAGATGCAATGACTTGGCATGCTCTCGATCTGAAGAAATCTCTTCTTACCTCAACTTCTGAGCAGAATAATGGAAGTGTGTATTGTTCATGTATATATAGATTAATGAGTTGTTTTGTATTAAATGCGGGTTGTTGGGGAAATTTAGGTTGGAGGACTTGAGAGCAACTTCTTCGATGAACATTGTAGAACTTAGTGGGAATTCCTTCGATGTTCAATAGATAACTTTCCTTAAATTCCTCTGAGTACATCGGTAGACTTGGAAGAAACCACTCCAATGTGAATCAGAGGAGTTGGAACCAACTCCTCTAATTCCATCGGAGGAGTTTAGGGAAACTTGCGCAATAAGTAAAGGATATTTGTGGTGAAAAGTGAAACTCCTCTAATGTACATTGGAGGAGTTAGGTGAAACTCCTCTGATGTACATCGGAGGAGTGGAGGAGTTAGGTGAAACTCCTCCAATGTACATCGGAGGAGTTATATGGAACTCCTCTGATGTACATCGGAGGAGTTATATGGAACTCCTCTGATGTACATCGGAGGAGTTAAAACCAACTTGGCCGATTTTCTCATACTTGTTCAAAAATTGATTTCTTCAAGTTCTTTCTTTTGCACGTACTTTATTAAGGTGAAAAATATTTCCCTAAGAGACTTGAGGTAAAGAGAGGTCAAATAAAATATCTTTCCACATAAAAAAACAAGGGGCTCCATTTTCTAGAGAAGATGCAAATACAAGTAAAGGAAAATGGAAATTTGTAGTGCCTGTCACAACCCATCATTCTCTTGATTCAAGTATGATTATTCATCTCCTCTAGCATCAGGTTCATTTTATACCTTATCCAAGTAGTTGGAGTGGTTAAAAATAGTTGTATACGGGCAATAGGATGTTAGGAATCATGTAAACCTGTGAACCCTACCAAAAAATACAAAAAATATTATTTTTTTGAGAAAAATAAAGGTGTACGTTCCTTGCTAAGGGACAACACGTGTATGTATGCACCTTGAATAATTTATAGGGTGTGTACATGTCCAAAAATAGTTTTTTTTAAATAATCCAAAGGAGGAAAGGGGGATTAATGTTTGCAAGTAGTAAAGGGAAAGGCCAAAGATGTAATCAATGCATATGTGGTGGAAATTGATGCTATAACAGATGTCCCCTAATGTGTGAGGTTAGAAGAGAAACTAATGGTCAAAATACATTACCAATATGGGAGGTAAGGATGGAGTAGGACCAGGAGAAAGTCACCAAAATCCGGTCCAAGATGAATATAACCTACAACAAAAATTAAGTAAGAGTACTCTCTTCCCGAGGTGGGAATACCCATGTTTAGGAGTGACAAAAGCATGGACGCCAAATTAAGTATATTGTGGATCCATGAAATATTTATATATAGAAGCAGTGACCATGGCCATGAAAATAAATTCATAGTGTATCCATGTCAAAATATATCATAGCCATGAAAGAGATATATAGTGGATCTATGTCTCAGAATTAGAGGAGGATATCTGCAAACAAGAGTTGAACAAACTAATCCCCAACAAGTACCAATGTCATAGAGTGGAAGTGGTACTATCCAATGCAACTCAGGAAACAACATAAAAGAGGTGATTCTAATATATACCTAAGGTATTCAAATCAATCATTGATGGTACGAGTCTACACTATGTGAATAGATGTGATGAAGTTGAACAAAGTGAGACACCGTTTGATTACCAATCATTGATGTATATTGTTAACAAACACAAGACGACCCACTGATAATGATAATGGGAATCAAGGTACTTAGTACATTTTATCAAGTACAAATAAATGAGTTGATGTCAAACACTTTCATAATCTATCAATTAGGGGAAATTGATGTATTCCCATCGTAAATAATGAGGGAACCTTCCACTGACGAATATAAGCCCCAAGGTACTAATAATGACTCTAGATCCCTATCCTATAGCAAGATGTGTCGAAGTCTATAGGAATAGATCCAATGGAAGTAGGGCATTAATACATCCCCCATCATCCACCATGAGAAACAATATAAGGTCAAAGATTTGGAAGAACTCAGACAAAATATTGAAAGGACCCACCACCAAGTACATCTCTCATGTGCACCTGATGGAACAACACATGAACGTGACCCTCTGAATAGCATCCAATAATAAAAAATGTTGACAAAGGTGAGGAAACCACTAATGGGGTCAAATGGAATCCAAGGTACTGCACGAATCCCAACGTGTGAGAAATTTTCTTGCCATTCAACACAAGGGTGTTGGTAAATTTATATGTATAAATTCGAGACATTAAATTATCAATCTGGAAGCTTGTAAACTTGTGAGACATCAAAAAACTATATGCAATATCAAGAATCTAACTACGCTAAACTATCTAATGAATTAATATTTCTTAGTAAACCATTTCTAGGATTCAAACTTAAATATTGAGGCTATAATCATTTATTTGGTTACAGTCTTTTACCTCGGCCAGAAATATTTGTGCAATAATATATTTCTCTCAATTATTCAAGTGACTCTTGTAGCTCACCAAGCATCAAATAAAATAAAATAATTTTTTCAATATGACTTAAACCCAAAAACCTCAAAGTTGCAATTTCAAGTCCCGTAGCTTTTTCTTTGTTAGAATTCTCGTGTCAACAACTTGTTGAGATTTTTTGGTAGCAAACCCCACTCGGCTAATCACACATGGGAAAAAATTAAAGAGCAAAAATGAAAATGCTACAAGGGTTTAATGGACCATTGGGCTTATATTTACAAAGACACTTTACGGGTACTGATCACAGTCCTTTGTTTGGCACTAAGGGAAACCATGGGTCTATGATTCATGATTCCTTGAGAAGCACCCTTGTTCTTCGACCTTCAATGCCTTACCGTTGTAGGAAAACTAGTCTTTGTAATGAAAGAAATATAACAATTCAAAATTTGAAATGACAGTAATTGGAAATATTAATCTACATAATGAAAATACAATCCTATTGAGCTACTTTAACTAAAAAGAAAATTAATTTTTCAATGAAAACAAGGTAGAGGAAATCCACACTAAATAACTAATTAATTTCTTTGCTACAAGAAATAAAAACTTTAAGGAATTAAATACTAACTATCACACAAATACAAAACACATGACTACGTAAAAGGAAAATAATAGTGGCATTGCTCCTGATATGAAGGTGGACCTCCTTCACTTAGACTAAAGCCACACACTTTTACTCACAACTTAGAATATCCACACATTACTTGTGAAGGAAATCGCTTTAATTTCAGATTGTAAGGATTACACAATGTCATATTTTTCTATCAATCTTCAGTCCCTATCTTCTTCCACACCCTTCTATGGTGATTTCTTTTCATTTATACATTTACAAAACCCTTCTATGGTGATTTGTTTTCATTTATACATTTACAAAATAGAGGAAACAATTTATATTGGGGATAACATCGAATCTCTTGCAATTCTCCTTCCAAACTATGAATGAAACAAATAAGTTACATTTACAATCTTGTGGAGCTGAAATGCAGTCATAGAAGAGCATTGGGCTATTACAATCGTTGAGTTGGATCTTCCCCAAATCATAGTGTTTTTTTTAGTGTTCCCCTTCTTTCAATCCACGTTTTGACCATGATTTCATGCAGGAACCCTCCAATTGCATGGGAGTGATAACATTGGAGCTGCCACCATGTTATGCAAATCTATTTGGTTACAGATTGGGTCGATTGATTGACTAGGAATTTGATTGGTACATTGAACACGAGATGGAGTTTCCCCTGATGAGGTATGGTATGATCTAAATAATAGAGAACCATATAGGTGCATATCCAAACAAAACCCAGGTGCTCAATTTGGACCTTGAAGATCGCAAGTATCATAACCATCGGGGTTGCTACCGTATCCTATCATGCTGCTACAGGAACATATTCTAGCAATGTCATCAATTAAAAACAATTCAAATTCGTTTTATTCTCCAAAATAATGAATTTAAAAGTATTAGGCATGAATTTTATCTTATGGACCCATAATAGCCCAATTGTGGAAAAATGGCAAATAATAGATCAATAAGGATGTCATAATAAGAAAATAGTGAGGGATATGGTCAAAATAAGGGGCTATAGTAATCACCAAACACATAAAAAAATAGAGACCCTACATCTCCCCCACACTTGAGCATTTTCATGTCCTCATGCAAACTAAGACACATGTCAGTTGCTCTTCAAAACGGATGCAAAATTTTGACACTTCAAAATTTCCTGATGTTTGTCAACTAGTGAAAAAAATAAGTCATTCCTATGAGGTTGTATGAATGAGAATGTTCAATTTCGACCTCCTTGGATATAACCTTTTGAGTTTCACTTGGAGTCTTTGATTTTTCAATTTAAAATTTCTAGCTTTCTTATACCATTTCTAGCTACTTTAAGAAATTTTTGATTATTAGCTTCCAACTATCTAATCTCCTTCTGAAACTTTAACCCTTGAAAACTTCAGGTATTCATTATCAAGTTTTTTATATGCATGTCTTCATAGGATCCCCCCACCAATTATGTAATTCTAATTAGATCTCAGGTCGGTTGGCATTCATGTGATTCAACTTATTTCTTCCTACTCTTGTAGAATGTTGTCTCCTCATTGCCCTACAATATTGTTGACATAAGAAATTTTCTATATGGATGATCGAGGACACCTCCAACCAGGATAAAAACATATTAAAATATTTGAAACACAAGTGAGAGAATCCATCCATACTGGACCTGAGTATTTGTGTCTACTGCTATGTTCAATGACTAGGCATCACAAAGAAACCCCTCTTAAATATGGACTGGTCATCACATGACTAGGAGAAACTACCATATATTTCAACCTGTAGCTATTATCCAAAGAAATGTATCAAAAAATTCTTCAAATGAATCCCTCTTGATCATGGGTTGCTTAAATGATATTCATCTAATATGAAACATGTGATGTGCATAAAGTATACATGCTCCATAACCATCAAATATATACTAACAAGGGGACCTATCAATCAAAGGCATGCAACATGAGGAAAACTAATAAATGAAACTATGTCCATGTGAATCCTTCAGGGAGAAAAAGTGAGTCTTATCCAACCCAGAACACCAAAAAAATACCATCTTCAAAGATACCATAACGAGAAGAAAATTCATTGAAGGTATGTTCCCTTAGTTTGTCTGATCCTCCATAGGTTTCATCCTACAACATACTTGAAATATGTGATCAAAATTACAAGTGTAACCAAGATCCTCAATTCCTTTATATTTCTCTTCAATTTATTTATCTTATTTTTTTTTTCATCAATTCAAGATCAATAGAATTAGGAAATTCAGATATCTGATCAATCTCAGGAAAATCACTTACAAAATGAAAATCATCAGCTTGTGGCTTCTTATATGGTTCCCATGACTCTACATCACGAATTTCTCTCATTGGATCAACTTCCTCTAGCTTATCCTATATAATGATTGCTTTATATGAGACACATGTTCTTCAGTTTTTAGATGGTTTAATGAAGCTTACCTCTTTTTCACTCTCCTCGGGAATCGGCTTCAATTCTTTGACCATATTTGCAAAATTCTCTATCATGGTAGTGAAACTTGAACCTACCCCTTCCTCGACACTGGTTGTATCTTCTTCTTTTGATTTGTAGAATGCCTGAACACCTGAACATCTTCATACACCTTTTGAATTGTTGTATGTTTTCATGTTCCTTTTCTAATTTGTGTTCCTCCTTTACCTCATGTACACCCTCAGGTCCCTTATCAACTTCCTATTGTACACACTCATGTTCATCATTGACATCCTGTACTACTGCTCCAAACCCTATGACAAACCCATTGCGAATTAAAACTTGTTCCCAAGTGTCCTGCCCTACAAATTCTTCATCTACATTTAGGATATGCATAAAGGAACTCATTTCCATCCAGCTCTTGTCTTACCACACTCTGCATTGCTCTGCTCATAGTGTTATAGAAATGCAGGGTCCATTCTTCTGTGTGCAGTTTCCAGCCAGGGTGGGGTAGGAAGTAAGTTTTAAATGATAGGGAGATGATAGTATAACGATTAAGTGGATAATATTGCATGGGTGAATTCAAGATCATGATGATAGGTGAAATAGTGATCGTGACAATTACTCGTCATGACCTGATATAGTATGTGTGGAAGAATAATGTTCAGGCTAGATATGATTACGGTAATGTTGAGAGATCATGGAGCATATTGATTTGATAGTCATGATAGGATGAGGTAGATGATAATTTTGGAGTAAAGGGGTGAAGGTCTGTAATGATTTCTAGATAGCTTTGAATGGTGGCAATGAGGTTATTACTCAAGTGCTTTATGGAGTTCAAAATATTTGTATTAATACTTTATTCCTGTATTTGAATGAATAAAACAAATATAGAAGAGTTTCTTTTAATTTCAGTTATATGACATTTACCTTGCTTGTTTGTTTTCAGGGTGATTGTAGGATCTGAAGATGATACCGGATATGTTGGAGGATTGATGTTGATGTTGACCGTGAATGATTAAACATGGATGGAGAAGATCTATGCTGCGAAAAATATGATAACTACTACCAGAATTGATGATCTCTGAGAATGACCCCCCTTTATCACTGAACTAGGATGTTGATGTTGAACTCTAAATATGGAAGGAAAGATGAACTATAATTTTGTCCTTTACTGCTATATTTCTGCGGAATAATTTGGAACAATAATTTTCCATGTTGCTTCTTGGGTGAATGAAAAACAAAATCCAACAAGAATTGTTGTCTTAAGAGCTGTAATGAGAAACTGAAACAACTTCTTCTTGGAACAAATATCTTCCTCTTTAAAACAAGCTTCCATGCTTAAATTTGGTAGTTCATATTCCCTTTTTATTTGCAAAATACAAAAAGGTTGCAAGCCAATTTGAGTACCATTAAACCATATAGTCTTCAATATTTTCCAACCCTTGTGGTACAATATTTCCCATGTGAATGAATGTGCTAAGTTTGAACATGGAATGGATTCTTTGGATTACCAAGCATTCATGAATGTCGTTAACCAATGCGAGACCACTCACCATTGATGAAAATGATTCTCAAGGCACCTTAGTGCATTATGAAAGGTACGAATACAGGTGTTGACATTGAGTCACCTACAAAATTTGACAGTCAAGAGACATTAATGTATTTCCATTTCTGTCAATGAGGAGACTTGACATTGATGTATGCAAGCTCCAAGGCACTATATAATCTATGATCGTGATTCCAGATAAGGTGTTGAGGTCAATGGGACAAGATCTATTGGAAGGAGGACCTTAGGGAATCCCACATCATTCAACTTGAGCATCGAACAAAATAATTTGAAGAAATATAAATGAAAGATTGAACAAAAAGTTATATGAAAAACTTTATTGTGAACCTTTCCAGCTATAAACCTAGTTTTCAATCAAAGTTTGTGTCTAACTTTGCCAAAGTATTGATTTTCACAGTTAGATTTTTTTTTTCTCTTTACTATTTTTTTTTTCTCTTTGGTATCTATCTTCTTCCACACCCTTCCATTGTTATTTCTATTCATTTATACATTTACAAAATATAGGGAATGATTACTATTGGGGATAGCATGGAATCTCTTACAATTCTCCTTCTAAACGATGAATAAAACATAGTTAGATTTACAATATTGTGGAGTTGAAATGCAGTCAGAGAAGAGCGTTGAGCTATTACAATTGTTCAATTGGATCTTCCCCAAATTGCAGTGGCTATTTTTAGTGTGCCCCTTCTTGAAATCCATGTTTTGATGATGATTTCATGCAGTAACCCTTCAATTGCATGGGAGTGATAACATGGGATCTCCCACCATGATATGCAAATCAATTTGGTTATAGATTGAGTCAATTTCTTGGTTGGGCATTTGATTAGGACATTGACCATGAGCTGGAGGTTCCCTTGATGAGGTTCGGGCTGATATGAACAGCAAAGAACCATATAGTTTCATGTCCAAACAAAATGCAGGTGCTCAATTTGGCCCTTGAAGATCGCAAGTATCATAACCATCGAGGTTGCTACTAGATCCTGTCATGCTACTATAGGAACAAATTCTGGCAATGCCATCAAGTAAAAACAATTCAAATTTGTTTTATTCACCAAAATAAGGAATTTAAAAGTATTAGGCATGAATGTTACCTTATGAACCCATAATAGTGCAATTGTGTCAAAACGACAAATAGTAGATCAAGGAAGATGGAAGAATGAGAAAATAGTGAGGGATATGGTCAAAATAAGGGGCTATGGGAATCACTAGACACATAAAAAATGGAGACTCTACAAAGGGAAACCACTCAGTCAGTGACCAATGATGAAATGTTAACTGAATAACTAACTTTAAAGAAAATGGCAATTAAAGCCGATTAATATTCTAACTTACTATAAATTAAATGAAACAATCATTCCATGAAAACTTAGAAGTGGAAAGGAAATAGTTCTCTTCATTAATTAACAACAGAAGTAGGATTGTTACAACATGCATCCATTGGCGACATTGTTCCAGAACCTGAATCTAGATTCCTCCACGCAGGCCACTGACTATAGGTAGCACCTCCAACTCCAATACTTGTGTGATCCCAAAGAAGAAAAATGGGATTCTTATTGACCAGATATATATACCAAAGGAAATATGGAAATAAGGGTTTCCAAGTCTAAGAAAATTAATTAGCAGTAAAGGAATAAGGGCTCGCAGAGGGGGTAATAAATTGCAAACATTATCTTGCTTCAAGTATGATTCTTCTTCTCCTCTAACCTTAGGATCATTTTATACCTTATTCAAGTGGTTGGAGTGGTTACAAATAGTTTTGTACAGGAAATAAGAGGTCAGGAACCGGGCAAACCCGTGAACCCTGCCCAAAGATACACAAAATGTTTTTTTTGAGAAAAATAATGGTCTACGCATCTTGCTAAGGGACAAAACACGTATGTATGCACCTTGCATAACTGTTAGGACACATACATGTCCCAATATAAAAAAAAATTGAAGAATTCAAAGGAGGAAAGGGGGATTAATGTTTGCAAGTAGGAAAGGGAAAGGCCAAACATGTCATCAATGCATATGTGGTGGAAATTGATGTTTTAATAGACATGGCATATTCTTGATATGATGTGGAATATGCTTTTACTATTTTAATATTTTATTTAGTAGACCCATTTTAGACCCAAATTTACTCTAAGAATGGTCCCTTGCCACAAATAGAATGATTTCAATGCCTAGTAGAATGGTCCCTTCAAATGCATGAAGAGAAAGGCACAACAAAAGAGATAACTCTCTCTTAAAAAATAAAATAGATAATGAAAATTCCCAAGAGGCTCAAGTTCCTAAAAAAATGGAGTCTCTTACACTTCTACTGACTTGTACTCAACCCCCATTCGCTCATAACCATGGAATATGGATTTCTCCACCATCCACTACTTGTATTCAATGATTGGTGGCCAAGGTTCTTAAATAATGCACATGGTGAAAAGTTTAATGTAGAAGCGCTAGGTAGCTTAGAAAACTTATGATTATTTGACATCCCTTGGATCCCCCTTTCCTCTCCCCCTTTAGTGCAATCATATCCTCTCTCATGCTCTCATAGATAGCCTTGGACCTTTATATTATTTTTGAATTAGTATTTACATATCTTGAAAATACCATGGCAAGTATACCTCATGGTACATAAAAAGCATATAAATAAAAAATACATGCCCATATATTCCTTAATTGGGCCTTAGCCTTGAGCGTCACACTAAGAATTCATACAAGATATTTACACAATTTACACAAATGGTCATTCATATGAGTTGAATCCCATAACTATATTCACTTATTTACAATTTGATCTAAAACATTCATAGGATAAAAAAATAAGATATTACATTCTTGCCCCCTCAGAAATTGCATCATCCTTTGTGTAGTCCATGCATTAGAAGAAAATGTTATGAATTAGATCACAGAGAAATAAAATGATGTGGAAATAAAACACATAAGAGAATAATACAAATAAAGACACAGATATACATGGTTCGCCTAATATGGGATACATCCATGGAGAAATTGCTAGTACTTCCTTTATTACTATTAAGGAAATGAAGGGATACAACATATAACACACATGTTGTAACTTCCTCTTCCTGATCTCACAGTCTCCTCTTTCAGAATACAACATTCTCTCTCATACACAGTTGCAATACGATGCCTTCATACAAAAAAAAATAATTTCCTTCTCGGGGAAAAACCCTAACATAACTTATACTGTCATATATGAAACCTTATAAAGAATGGTCCTAATTGACTACTAAATTACAATATTTTACAAGGAAATTTTCCCAAAATTTTCTTCGGGGGCTCTGCCCCCAAACCCTTGACAAAAGGTGTCTAAGCTTACTTGCATATGAATCAGGAATATAATCAAGCTCCGTGACCAATAAAAAATGGATATGCCTCTCTCACGACATCCTCCAATTCCCATGTGGCCTCATTGGGACCAAAGTGCTTCTATTTCACCTTTACCTACCTAATGGCTTGGTTCCATAGTAATGTTACGTGCATGCCTGAATGCACAAGGGATCTACCTAGAACTCTCCCTTTGGTTCCACCTGAATCAAAACCAATCAATCACATGGTTACAATCATGTACTTATTTCTTAAGAAAAGAAACATGAAAAACATTGTGAGCTTTAATGTTATCAAACAATGAAATTCTATAGGAAACTATCTCTATTCTCTCTAGAATCTCAAATGGCCCAAAATAATGAGGTTCCAACTTGGCACAAATTCCAAGCTTCAAGGAATTATTCCTTGGTCTTGTTCTATTGTAGACATGATCCCTAATTTTAAATTCTTTGCACACCCTATTCATATCTACATAAAAAAATTCATATCCCAAGCCACATTCAATTTTTTCCTAATTCTAACAACCTCTTGTTCCATTTCCTTGAGAATTTCTGGCCCAATCACAATTATATTCAATGGGTTATCACATCTTGCTAGATTTTTGTAGCTTCTACCATACAAATCTTCAAATGGAATCATCCTCAATGATTCTTGATATCCGTTTTTATATGAAAACTCAACCATGCGAAGGTAATCCTCCCACTTGGATGGTTTATCCATCACATACATGTGAAGCATGTCTTTGAACACTTAATTTTCTCTTTCAATTTTTACATATATTTGTAGATGGTAAGAAGTATTAAAATTAAAATAGATACCCAAACCTTCAACAATTCCTTTCCAAATATTCAAGGTAAACTTTGAATCCCTATTTAATGCAATGGCTATAGGCATTCCATGCAACCTGAAATTTCTCTCATAATTTTTTTTGCAATGTCCTTTTCCTTATGAGTATGAGAGAAAAGTGATCAGCCTTTCTCAACTTGTCAACCACAACCATGATATCATCATGTTGTTTCACTATGTTTAGCAACCCTATAATCAAATCCATTGTTATCGCCTCCCATTTCCATTTTGGAAGTGGCAAGGACGGTAGCATACCTACTAGATGTTGATGTTCATTCTTGGCCTATTGGCATTCTATAGATCTTGAAATGTGTTCCAGAACATATTTCTTCATTTTGGGCCAAAAATAGTACTTCTTGACTATAGAAATAATTTTTTGGTAGCCTAGATTACCTAAATGGATTCTTATGAATCTCATCCATGATGATGGTACTCAAGTCTACTAAGTTGGGAATATACATTTTTTTCTTGTAAATAATAATTCCATCATTACTTAGTCGGTAACCTTCATATTTCAACTCTATTTTCTCGTGTTGTAATCCAACTCTCACATGGAAACAACATTCATCAACAACAAGGGATTTCATCAACTTGATTTGAAAATCAAATTCACAAATGTTAGTCATTTTTACAAGCACTACATACATTTTCCCACTGAGTTCATCTACAACCCTATTCTTTTTCCATTTTATGTGCTTGATCTCAAAATCAAACTCACAAAGGAATTCCAACCATGCCTAGAATTTCACTTTCACATTACTCGTACATGAAAATTTTATGATGGGTAAACTTTTGGACTACCCTTCATTTTAAGGTTCAACATTTTGACCTCACTTCATTTTATATGATGCATAATTTTTTTTATGAAATATTTATTAGAAGAAGGTAGTTTCATTGGCTAAAACAATACTAGGTGATCTATTAACTAAGAACCTAAAATTTCAAATATTCAAAGCTCATCAATCATATCCATCCAACCAAAGGAAATCACAAAAAATTAATGTAAGTAGAAATTTTTAACGAGTGGTTAGTACATTTAATGTTCTTGTCATAAGCTTTTGAAGTAATATAATTACTACGTTGTGAAAGAAACAATTTTATTTAATCTATAAACCATAATCTCCATACCTAGAGGACAAAAAATAAAATATATTTAAAGAAAGATATAATCAAGTGGAAGATCTACCTAGCCTCTTCAACGACATCACCTTACCCTTCCTTATGATACCACCATTATTTTTTCTTCATCTTGTCGGATCTTGCCTCATTCATATGAAACACAACAAACTTTTTTCTAAATTCTCTGATTCACTTCCTTCATCTATTTCATATTAGAAGATATTGCAAACTTTCATCCAATTCATTCTCTAGTCCATTGTCTTCATATGTTTCATATAAATATACATCTTCTAAATTTTTTTGACAGTTTATATAAATAAATATACATCAAAATTATAGTTTTTAATTTGAAGTGAACACCATTTTCTATATCATGAATTTACATTCATCCATCAAATGCATTATGAAAGTGAAAATACATCCTGTGGGATGTCAAATTCCGAGCTTGATTCCAACTATCTCTCTTGCATGGAATTCAAGTTTGGTTGGTCAAATAGATACTTAATCCATCATGATTTCTTCTTAGAATGATCTTCCTACCCATCAAGTAGTGTTTCCACATATTCAGTGCATGTGAATATTAAGCAAGCTCTAGATCATGGTTAACATAGTTCCTCTTATGTTCCTTCAATTTCCTTTATTCTTAACACACCAGATGGTTATCTTGTATGCGAACTCTATCAAGTACTTCCTTGCATGCATTTGTGCACACAACAAAATGTTTATTTGGATCTGAAATATATAGGATTAGTGCACTATTGAGGAGATTCTTTAGTTGATGAAAAATTTCCTCACATTTGTGGGACCATTCTTCCTTTCTTTTGAAAATAATTTATGGGGTGTGCAATCTTGGAGAATCCCTCAGTGAATATTTGATAATAAGTAGTAAGTCCCATGAAATATATCACATCTATCACATTCCTTAGAGTGGGAAAACTCACTATGGAATTGATATTTTTCAATCCATAGATACTCCTTTTGAAATTATGTGACCCAAAGAGTGAATTTGCTTTTGATAGAAGTCACATTTGCTCATTTTTTGGATAAAGTGTTTCCACTCTTAACACTTGAAAAACCATTCATGAATATTCCTCATGCTATTTTCTATATTTTGAATAAACCAATATAGCATCAAGGAAAAAAATAAAAAAATTGTCCAACTATTTTCTAAAGACATTATTCATAAGTCACATGAATGTACCTAGTGCATTTGTGAGACCAAGTTGTACCACCACATATTCATAGTTTCCACACCTTGTTCTAGATACTATATTATACACGTATTCTTCCTTAATCATGGCTTGATGATATTCCCATCTTAGATCAATTTTTGAAAATAGATTTTCCCTTCTCATTTGATCAAATAGATCATCAATCATGGGTAACAGATACTTATTCTTCACTACTACCTTGTTCAACTATACGTACTCAATACACAATATAAGAGTTCCATATTTTTGTCCATGAATAGAACAATTTATCCCCATGGAGACACACTTGGCCGAACATATACTTTCTCTAGGAATTCTTGAAATTTCATTTTAATCTCCATAATATTTGGGGTACTCATTCTATAGGGGGCCTTAAATACTAGTGCATATTGAAGCACAAGTTCAATTGAGAAATCAATATTTCTTTTTAGATTTAGACTTGGTACCTCATCAAGGAATATATATAAATTCTTGTAATACTAGGTAGTCCTCAAGGTTTGGACCTTTATCCATTACTAGTTCCTGTATAATTTGGTTGGACAAAGAATATAGCTAGCAACAATTCACACAAATCTTGCAAAGGAGAGAGAGAGAGAGAGAGAGAGAGAGAGAGAGAGAGAGAGAGAGAGAGAGAGAGAGAGAGAGAATTGCATTAATCAAATGAGAGAATGGAAAAATACATGTGATGTACTCTACATGGAGGAACTAATGTTCCATAGTAGTGATCTAGAGAGATGTGAACACACACTGACATAATCTAGAGTGAACTACTACCTAGTCCTAGTTAATAGGATTGTCAATGAGTTTATCCTTCTCCTCGATATAGTTAGTTATTTCAACTGAATCAGTTATAATGTCTTTGCTATGTTCTCTTTGGAATTTTATTTCTTCATAGTCATTGATTTGCTGCAGTAAGTCCACTAATTTAGGGGATTTTCCCATAAAGCACTACTGACAGCCCGTGACTGCCTCTATAGACTTCTATAATTGGTGAGATTCTAGGAGATTAGTGCTGGGTGAGTTGTTTATATCATGATATGAGCTTAGGAACTCTCAATCTAGTCAAGGTGCACTGAGTTCTATATATCTACAAGAATACCCTATCCTCCTCCACAAATCTATATAAATAATGTCTTCCAAGGGTAAGAGGAGGAAGAATCATTTATAGGTAAATGTTGCAGAAATTTTAGAGAAGCTCTTATACATAGATCAATATTCATATCAGGTAAACCTTGCTCTTGTGAGGACTAGGGAGGAGTTGGAGTAAGGATCCAGGAGGATTGCATAATGACTCAAGGTATGACTACACGGATGTACTTGTCCTTCATTTGATTTATATATATAGATCTATGTGTTTTTCCCTTTACAATTTGTTGTATTCATATTTGTATGGTAAAGATGATATTTCCTTGGGTAGATTAGATTAGATCTAGAATAGATTTGGATTTCCAAATTCTTGAAAGGGTTTGTCTATTGATATTTTTTTGTCACTTATGTGTAGGAAGTAGATTGTATGAGATAGAGCTAGATCTTTGGAGCTGCATCAACCAGGATATGTAAGGACAACCACCGGTTAACAAGGTATTCCTATATTCCCTCTAGTGTAAAAGGAATGAAAAATAATTAGATCTATGGAAACCTCATAATGTTATATCTCGCTGTATGTCTTGAATCAAGGGCAGATCCAAGGGTGAACTCACCTATTCATAGGAGGGAAATATCTGATAACAGAACCAATGACTCCAGTGGGTAAGGAAATTTGATTCTTCCTTAGTCTTATAATTCACTTGCTATTTTACCTTCTGAAATATTTTGTGTAGTTTAAAATCTTCCTCATCAATCACTCAGAGAGAAGATCTTTCAAATCTATCAAACCTAGGCTAGATATGGGCCTTTTCCCCAAATTTTACAGAAGGTTGTGTCTGACTAGTTCACACCAGAGATACTGATCGTAAGATAACAATTATACAACCCAAGACCACCTGCATATCAGTTGTGTGTTGTAGTTCTTCTGGGTCGCGACTACCCCTGTATGCGACTATTTTCAAAATTTCCTGATTTTTTTTTATTAGATCTGTACTTTTCCTGATCTTGTGAGTATATTAGGGGTTTGATAGCATACATATACTCTCTATTTGAGTCTCTTCTTTGCTACTTGTGTTTGAAGTGAATTTGAGATGTTTTGAGTGCTTTGGTTGGGTTTACTTATTTGTGTGAGATATCTTCCCAGTGAATGGAGATATGGGAAGTGTTCCCAATAGATCATTTCAAATATGGTAGTGTTTCCTTGTTCCTTTTGCATCCAGATTATATGTACCCAAAGGTGTTCCATTATTAGATCATTTTCCAAGTTTTGGGTTGTTGATCCCATGTGGACATTGGATTGTGCTTAGTGGAATCACAAACAATATCACACAACCCTTTGCTTGTTGTTTGCTAGTTTGATCTGCATATTCATTTTCTTAGATTAAAAAAAATTGTATTTCAAAAAGATAAAAAAAACCAAAAAAAGTGCTAGGGTAAATTGTTTGATTGCTTTCAGAGAGAAGTGCATTGGGTGTTTAGTGTTTAAGGATATTTTTTATTTCATTGGATTTTTTTGCATGGTTGTTGAGTGATTGTGAGGTTGTCTATTTGATTGTAAAATATGAAAATAAAACGTTTTCTTCCCTTTCATAGAGAGAGTTCATCAAAAGTGAAATATGCATCTTTTGCATACATTTTTTCTTCTTTGGATTGGATAAGAGTCAAAACATCATTGAAGTTGCATCTTCTCCCTCGAGTAATCAACAACCATAAGAAAAAGAACAATTAATTTAAAAAATTATTAGACTCTTTTTATTTATAGAAAACCAACATAGATTAGGATTTAAGGCCTTGGTGTAGGATTGGAGAGTGAACTTTCTAAGGAAACCTAAATTGAACCTAGAAGTCACTAGTGAGAGTGAAAATAAATTATCACAATGTGTGTGTTGAGAATATCCTCTAACATAGGAGTTAATAATGAGGTCACATTGGGGAAAGTAGGGTGATATCCCCTCTCTTCTTGTCTTGGTGTTTTCTAGATCGGTTTGAATACTACATGCATGGGGGTTTCGAATGTTCCCACGACTCTCTGTGAGGTAGTTCTCTTGAATCTTCAGGCTTAGTTTCCCTACCCATACATGTGGTCAGACCTTTGATTGTTTGTCTATTCACCGATTTTGATGGTCATTGATTGTGAGGTGGTAACCAAAGTGTCGTTTCCTAGGTATCTACAGAGGTGACTATGGGTGGGAAGTTCCTGCGGTACCTAGGGTAGATGTTGAAACTCTATTTCAATTCCTATAGAGGGTTCATTCCCTAATAAAGGGTACTTGCATCAGTAAGGGTGTTACATGAGGGTTATCGTAACTATTCCTCACACCTTTGGAAGCCAATATTTTAGGGACTTGACATCCCTCATAGGGTTTTTTTTGGAAGGCCCCTTGATCCATTGGTTTTCATGTTGTTAGGATATATTTGTTAGGGGTGTGATATTTGGTCTTGAGTCTACATCGACCATATGTTAATTTTTTTTCTTGTTATAAAACACTTTATTCACCATGGCTAAATAATCACTTCGTCGGTCCCATTGACAACGATGACTTACACCTATAATGGAGGAACAACCACCTCTTAAATGGAGAGAAGTACATGACAAAGAGTTCAAATAGTTTGACAAAATATCTGAGGAGAGTGATCATGTAGAAGTTAAAGTTATCTAAGGAATTCCTCCACCTCATTTTAACCCTCCTTTGACTAATCCTAGAGACCTTTTACTCATCCAGGTTAGGGGACTCTTTAGTGAGCCTTTTTCTTTGTCCAATGATCCTCACATCATGTTAGGACCAAGTGTTTTTTCCAGTGTGTCTAATCCTTATATCCCATCGATGAGCATTATAGGAGGCACTCCTATGATTTCCTCCTTCCCATCCCTTACTTCCATTGGACCTACACCATCTTTGTCCATTTTATCAGGTGTCTCGATTTGGGGGATGATGACCATAACTTCCTTTCCTTCCATGAATATAATTGGCATTAACACACCCATCCCATATGTTGCAATGCCAACATATGGATCTCCATCAAGTGGGGGGTCAAGCCTTGGTCTCAACACTCGAAGTGGATCCCCTTCCACCTTCAAAATCCATATAGGTAGTCTGGTAGTGTTTAATGTTGGTTTTCACTTTGGTTTGAATGTGTCTAATGGGTTTGGGGTTTCTCTTAGCCAAGATGGGGGCATCAATGTCTTTGTGGGTTTCAATATCCCATGGGGTAGCACACTTACCTAAAATATATAATCCTTCCATGTATAACTTTGTTCCTAGGGGGGAATTATTTTTCAGGGAGTAGTGCACCTTCCAATCATACAATTGTTCTTGGGGGAATTCCCCCTAGGGGACATCATGCTCAGTGGGGTGTTTACCCTTCCATATGCACTTATGGTCCTGGAGGATATTTCCTTGGGACCAATTATGGTCAAGGGGGTAATATTCATTTAGGTTCCATGCCTTCTCCTAGATGTAATCCTTTTGGGGGCATGTATGGTTCTAGAAGTAGTATTTTTTTTGGGAGTCCTTTTATTCCCATAGGAAATCCTCCTAGGATCATGTATGGTCTCGAGAGAAGTCATGCTCTTGGGATTTATTCCATTACTAGGGGTAATAACCCTTTTGGAACTCCAAGTCTCGTAAAAAATACAAACATGTGGGGACCTTAGGGGCCACCTGGTTCACACGATGCTTCATCATTTACCTAGTATTCATTTTCCAACACAATGTTTCCTTTCTTGGAAACATTATGCTTTTCTAACTTTTCACATTTTGAAAAATGACCCCATCCTGTATAACCCATTATGGCTATCCATACCTGTCAAGTTTCCATCATACATGCTAAAGTTTGACATAAAACTAGGAGAAGACCCATCCACACACATTATGAATTATCACCTATAATGTTCATCCAACTCTTTGATGGATGATAGTATTTGACTATGTATTTTTGAGATATCCCTCACTGGAGGTGCCTCTAAATGGTACATAAAAATTAAGGGATCTTAATTTACTATCTTAAATTAATTGGCCAAGGTGTTTTTAACACACTTCCAATTACCCATTAGGTATGAGACCAAGACAACTCTATTAAAATCTCTACGCTAGGATACTTCCACCAAAATTTTGGATCACATTCATCAGTGGAGGTAGTGACATAGGATGATTAAATCCAAGATTCTTGACCAACTCCTCATGGATTGGTTTACCAAAGATCTTTTACCACCTATCACCAAGGATGTTTCTATGGTAGGGTTGGTTACTAAGGAGAAATGCATCTTGCGTGCCCATCATTTAGAATTTATCTGATCTTATTATAGCACATTGTATGATATTATCTAGCATGATCTAAGGTCATCAATTGATCCTCAGAAACCAAACCCAGGACCCCATGCAGATGATGTGGTTAGTTCTATTTCCAATACATTTGTGGGATAGTTAGTTGGACAGTTGGGTCAAATGCACATTTCATCACACCCACTAGCTACTACACCCACCACTCAAACTGCTCAAGTTACGTCTCAAACCTTTGAGGTGAATTTGGTGCAATCCTAACAACCGAAGAGTCCTTAGCAACCTGAAGGGAAGAAGAACTCTATTAATGAGCATGAAACCCCTCAAAACCAAAAAAATATTGGCGTAAGCATGAAAATAATAAAAATAATAGGTTTCCTTGAAATATTTGTGGGGAAGACCATCCTACCCACTAGTATCCCAAGATGTATAAAATTCATCGTTATTTTTCCCAACAGAAGGTTCCCTAGTAGTATGTTGTTTTTACTCATCCATTCCCTCCCCAATCATAACAAATGGTTGTGTTAAATATTTCCCCTCTGTAATGGGGCATGGTAGGTACTCCTCATATTGAGGGTCATCCTCAACTGCTAACATACACATGTTTGACCAGACAATCTCTTTTCAAACTCAAGAAAGCAACTACAATACTCCTGAGGTTGTTCCTACGAATCAAGATCAAATCCTTTCTTCCCAACCTAGTATCCCTCTCCAGATAGAGAATAAATTGTTCAATACATTTCTTCACCCACCAAAGGGTGTTCTTTAATGCATTACCCATAACCCAAATGCACAAGCTTCCTAGAACTATAGTATTTTGGAAAACTTGGCCCATGCACCATGTGCATTTTCTTCTCCAGAAGTCCTATAGAGATTCCCTACACACCATAAATATTTGTTATTATAAATAGGTGGGGTTGACCTTTCAAATTCTAGTTTAATTTCATTTGACTTATATCAAGCATGTAATAGGATCTCCCATCAAATTTCTTTTTAGATTCAAGTGAGAATAAGTGGGAAAAACATCTTCTACATAGTTTTTGATGAGATCGATCCCTCTAAAACCATGTTGAAGGCCTTTGACAGACACAAGTTCAAGCCTCATGGTATCATCACCACATTTACCATCGAGTTACATGGTAATATTGTCTCTGTTGAAGTGGAGGTGGTTGATGCTCCTCTGGAGTATAATTTTCTACTTGGGTGCACTTGATTCTATGAGATGATGGTTGTCATCTCATTAGTATTTAGGGTCCTTGTATTTCTTTACCAAGGAAAAATCATCACTATATACCAACTTGTATTATGTACCCCAGACTTATGACCAATGGAAGTTATAATATACCCTTTGTCAGTGATTACCATAATGATTATATGAGTGTTGGTGTGGGGATGTTCAAAGACTCCTTGTTAATGGGCACATTTATCCTTCCCCCACCACCTCCTTCTTCGAATGTTGCTTCGATCAATATTATCTCATATTTTACCAGTGGACTCCTCAGGTCTTTTGATCCTTGGGTGTTACCTCATCCTGAGGAGGTCGAGTCTTATGGAGATATCATGCCACTCATAATGGTTTAAATTGCTTATCAGGATATCTAGTTAGCATTTGTTGACCCTAATTCAAATCTCCAATAGGGTGTGGAATTCAATCAATATTTTGGGCCTTCATGGGTTGTCACTCATCCTCCTACTTTTCATGATTTCTTATATACTGAGTTATTTTCTGATCATTCCATCATTGAATTCATGGCTCCACCCGATAGGACATGGGATGAAATTCACCATTGAGCGTCATTTCTTCCCAATTTGTAACATTTGGAGGATGACATTAAAAATAATGTCACTCCTGATAATGTTCAATGGTACCAATCTCTCATTATGACTAGAGACGCATTTTCCAAAGGGAATTTGGCCAATATTTTGAGAACCATATCCATTGACATCTCATAGAATCCAAGTGTCATGGAACACATCTTGATAGGTGCCAATTGTTCCCCCTAGGAATTTGAACTTTATGCTGCCCTATTCAAAGAATTCCTCAAAGTTTTTTCTTCATCATATGAAGAAATGTCTGGTATTGACCCTTAGATCATTGAGCATGAAATTAAAATGTAAGATGGATCCAAGTCTATCTAACAAAATCTATAGAAAGTAAACCCAAAGAAAGATGTTGTCATCAAGGTTGAGGTAGAAAATATTATTCATGCCCAATTTATCTATCTGGTTCCCTTGACTAATGTAATGTACCCATCCACCCACAATCTTACCACGCTACTTCAAAAATTCACTTCTAAATTGATTTTTAATTCTGATAACATTAATTAATAAAGAAGCATGAAAGAACACCATAACAACACATGAAATAATAAATATTTATGCTACAACATAAAATAATGTTTAAACATTCCATGCACAACAATAACCAACAAGTAGGCACAATAAATATACACATCTCACATATATTGATTGATACATAACGGAAATAAAAATATACACGCACATAAATACATGACAGAAAACACTTGTCTTTAACAAAATGTTTCACTAATTGAATGCAGACCAAGGACGTTCCACCCAACTATAGACACTTTTGTTCCAAGTCTCAACAACAATGTCACCCCCGATCCAGGGCTATGAATCCACAAGGATGGTTCCAGAGTGTCAATTAGCTTCTGAAATCATTCAACACTCAATCTCTCACATGTTTCTTAACACACAAAAATCCAAAGTACATCAACTCTCTTCTCTCTATCCTACACAAACCAAGAGAATGGATCCCCTTCTCTACCACATAGTCCCTCAGGCTATCCACCTCCTTCCAGGGCTCCAGTGCATCTAGTCAATAATCTCCATGCTGGGACTCTCAGGACTCATAGTTGTGAATACAATTTAGTACATGCCAATGCATCTTATACATGCAAGCCTTAATTCATGGCTGGAATGAACTAGTCATTATTAAATCCAACAAACAATGGATTCTTCCTCAAAACACTTCCCCCCATTTCCCAATCCATGAACCAAAATGAATGAGGAATGATAAATGAGAAACAATGAATGAAAGAGTGAAAGTGTGAATGGTGAAGAACCCCCAAACAACCCACAATATGGGTTTATATATTTACTTGGAAATCAAGAACCACATCGCCTTCCCCAAGAGGCTCATGTAACCACTTCTCTCCATTAAAGTAATTATGGGTAAACAAAATATAATAAAAAATACTTATCCCCTTAATCCCCCTCTCTCGTGGAATCATACCCCCCTATAACTCTTTTCCTTGTTCGCCTAGCAACCAACGATGTATTTTGTTATTAATAATGATCACAACATTACATTTCCTAGGAACTCCGACCTCTTTTAATTGTTTGGACACTCTATCTTTTCATAAAATAAACAATACACATCATTAATATGGGGACTCAAAACCAGGGTATTACATTCCCCTCCTCCTTATTTTGGCAATGTCCTCAATGCATACACAAAACATAAATCAAAATTTCAAAATTCTTCAAAACGTTGTGAGTACTATGCCCGCATAGCATCTTCATTCTCCCAAATATCATCTTCAGGACCGTAGTAGTTCCACTGAACTTCTACCAGTTCTATGACTTGATTCCAGAGAATTTTGACTTTTATGTCCAATATGCACACTGACTAGACCTAAAAGTCTCCTTCTAGCTCCACCTGAATCAAATTCCAATCAATAACATGGTTAGGATCATGTACACAATTTTTCAGCAAAGAGACATTAAATACATTATGCACATTCATGGAAGCAAGCAATGCAAGTATGTATGCAACTGGCCCTATTTTGTCCAATATCTCAAATGGACCACAAAATCTTGATGCTAGATTTGTACAACTGCCCAGCTTCAATGAGATCTTCTTGGGATTTAATTTCAAAATCACATGCTCTCCCACTTTAAATTCTTGAGCTATCCTATTCTTATTTGCATAAATTTTCTCTCTATCTTGTGTTGCCTTCAAATTCTTCTTAATTCTAACCATCTGGTCTTCCATATCATTGAGAAATTATGGCCCAAGTACTACTCTCTCCATTGGGTTTTCCCTCACTGGAGTATTTCATTTTCTACCATACAAAGCTTGAAATGGGCTCATCTTCAATGAAGCTTGATACCCATTATTATAGGAAAACTCAGTTAAATGCAAGTAATCTTCACACTTAGATGGCTTATCCATCACATACATTCTCAACATGTCCTCAATTACTTGGTTGATTCTCTCTTTCTACCCATCTAACTGTGGATGGTATATTGTGATAAAGTTAAAATTTGTACCAAATCCTTTAAATAATCCTCTCCAGAATTTTGAAGTAAACTTTGTGTCTCTATCTAAAACAATTGCCTTATGTATCTCATGCAACCTAGAAATTTCCCTCATGTAATTTTTTTCAATATTAGTTGTTGTATGAGTCATTTTCACGGGAACAAAATGAACAACCTTTGTCAATTTATCCACAATCACATTATGGAATCATGTTGCCTTGTTGTCCTGGGAAAATTAGTTATAAAATCAATGATTACCACTTCCCATTTCCTCTTTGGAATTGGTAATGGCTGAAGCAAACCCGTTGGGTGTCTATGCTCAAATTTTACTCTCTAACATTCCATACATATGGCAATGTAATCAACAACATCCTTCTTCATTCTAGTCCAAAAGAATTAGCTTCTTACTTCTGCAATTTTTTTCTAGTAACAGGGATGTCCGACATATGGAACATTATGCATTTCCTTCAACACCAAATTCCTAATTTTTCCGGAACTAGGAACATAAATTCTATTCTTATGCATAAGTAATCCATGTTCTTTAATTTCATACTCTTTAATTTTCTATTGTACATTTTCCCGCTTTAAGTTTTCTCTTACCTATAGTTAATGCTGATTTGTAATAGCAACATCTAAAATTATTCTCTTCAAATATGATTGATGCATACTAACAGTTGTAGCATGCATCATATGTACTCTTCTGTTGAGTGCATCGACAACTTTATTTTATTTTCCCTTGATATGTTTGATGTCAAATTCATACTCACTTAAAAATTCTAGCCATCTTGTTTGCTTAGCATTCAAAGTTGGTTGTTCAAAAATATATTTCAAACCATTATGGTCAGTTCTTAATTCAAATATTTTTCCCATGAGATAATGCCTCCACATATTCAATGCATGAGCTATGGAAGAAAGCACCAAATCATGTGTGACATAATTCCTCTCATGTTCTTTAAGATTTCTAGACTCATAACTAAGGAAATTTCCATTTTGAGTGAGGACTCCACCAAGTCCTTCCTTGAATGTATCTGTACATACCAAAAAGTTCTCATTTGGGTCAACAATCTTTAAAATAGGTGCACTAGTAAGTAATTCCTTTAACAAATTAAAGTTCTCTTCACACTTTGTTGTCCATTCAAATTTGATTCCCTGCTTTTGTAAAGAAGTGATGGGATGATAAATCTTAGAGAACCCTACTATAAACATCTTATAGTATCCGAATAATTCCATAAAATATCTAATTTATGAAACATTCCTAGGTGTCGGACATCCTCTAATGGATTCAATCTTCACTGGATTTATTGTTATACCTTCTTCTGAAATAATATGCCCCAAATAATGGATTTGTTCTTGGTAAAAAGAACACTTAATAAGCTTGGCATACAGTTAAGCTTCCCTCAACACTTGCAACACCAACCTAAAGTGATGTTCATGATCTTCCTTAGACTTAGAATAAATAAGTATGTCATCCAATAACACAATCACACACATATCTAGATAAGTTTTGAATATGTCATTCATTAAGCACATAAAGACATATGGTGCATTAGTCAGTCCAAAGGGCACCACTACAAATTAATAATGTACATACCCGGTTCTAAAGGTTGTCTTATTGATGTCTTCTTCCTTGATTCTTACCTAATGGTATCCGGATCTCAACTCTATCTTTGAAAATATCTTTTCTCCTCTTAGTTGATCAAAGAGGTCATCAATTCTAGGTAGAGGGTATTTTTTCTTCACAATGGATATATTCAGTAGTCTAAAGTCAATACACAACGTCAATGTTCCATCCTTATTTTTGACAAAGAGTACTGGTGATCCCCAAGGTGAAACACTTGGGCATATGTACCCTTTCTTCAACAATTCTTCTTGCTGCATTTGTAATTATTTTAATTCAGATGTACTCATTATATAAAGTGTTTTTTATATTGGGGCAGATCCTGGTACTAAATCAACAGATAAATCTATCTCCCTCTTCGGTGGAAATCATGGTATTTCTTGGAATACATCTTCAAACTCTTGCAATACTAGAAAAATATTCTAGGCTTGGACCTTTTGTATTTTTTGGCTCTTCCACATGATCTTCATACATTTGACATCCTTTCCTAAAACATCTCTTCAGCTGTAAGGTTGAAATATGCCTTATAGAAATGGGTATTGGAATTCCTTTCACAGTGCTCTATTTTCCTTCTTCATCAAGACATGTAAATGTCTTGTTATGGAAATATAGGACATCATGGTGTTGGTCCAACCTTCCAATTAGGATGGCATAATATCCTAATGAAATGATATTAATATCAACATTAGTACTCAATCCATTCATATATATGAGACAACTTATAACAACCTCATTGATCCTTCATTTAATTCCAGTGGCTAGTTGAACCAAGCTTGATTTCTCAAGCTTAGTTGTATCCAAATGTAATCTATCCACTATTTTAGGATCAATGTAACAATGACGTGATCCTAAATCAATTAAAATGGAAACATGTTTATTAATGATTTTACCTTCCACTTTGATCGTATTGGATTGCTACTCTGCTTGTCGATCCTCTAAGGCTGCATATATTCTTCACATGCCATTTACTGTTGTAGCCTCTTGGATGTTGTTCATGGTCTTCACTTTATCTCCTCTGTGGGGGAAATCCTTGTATCTAGGTGATTTTATTTTCACTACCAACATTGGATTGGTGGTCTTCCTCTTTTCCCCAAGGAATATTCTTTCTTGGATTCATCTTTAGCAGACTGATCTTGCTGATTTTTATTAGGGTTGTTTCTGTTGAAATGAGGTTTGAATCCCTTCCTCCTTTGACCACATTTCTCCTTCTTCTTATCCTTCCAATATTTCTGCATGGATTCTCTACCATTTCCTTACTCATATAGGTACTTGTCCTTTTTTATGGTCTCTGCCAAGTCATAGGATCATCATACTGAATCTTTTCCTTATAAAAGGATGGAAGTCCACTTAAAAACCTATGTATCTTCACTTTTTCATCCTTGATAAATCCTACATACTTCAGCAATCCCAAGAACTTCTTCTCATATTCTGTCATGGTCATGCTTCCCAACCTTAGTTCAAATAACTCTTGCATATAATTGTCATAGAAGTTATTTGAAAGGTACTCCTTATGAAAATATAGCTTGAATTGCTTCCAAGTGACCCTACTCTCATTAATGTGCTCAACTTGCTTCAGCCAATCCCACTGCATAACAACTTTTCCATGCAAATTGTATGTGGCAATTCTGGATTCTAGGTTGGATGAGTAGTTATGAAACTGAAAGTACTTCTTGATTCCAAGCAACGAATCTTAAACATCATCTTCCCTTTCTCTTTCACCATCAAATGATGGTGGCTTAAGCTTCCTCAACTCTCCTTGCAAATTGTCTAATTCATGTCTTCTTCTTTGGTGTCTAACTGGAGACACTTACTGACTTCTTATGGATTCTTTAGATGCATAAAATTTCCTTATTGAGTAAGGAGGTGAGTAATGTCTATGAGTTCTAATAGCACTTCTTGAATGACCAACTCATATGTAGTTATCTCTTCTTTCATGATATCTTCCTTCTTCCTCATGCCTTGAGTTTGATCCATTATTTTCTTTCCTATGCATCTGCTTTAGGATTTGCATCACTTGATCATTTATTTGATTTTGTTATCTCATCAACTTCTCACTGTCTTCTTTATAAATCTGCACTTTTTTTTTCCAGTCTTCTCATAATCTCTATTAATGTTTCTTGTTCCCCTGTTCTCTTGTTCCCATTTGATTATGCCTTTGCATTACCAACACTAATATTTTTACCTTTGGCTTCTTTATTATGACTAAAGGCTCCCCCTCCTTACTCCATTTCTTGAATATGCATTCTTATCTTGAACTGATATGGTTGTACTCCCTAATTCTGCAAAATCTGCAAGCAACCATTTTGTTAGAATTATGCATATTACAGAAATTTTGTTAAGAAATGCTACATGTACTTTTTCTTCTCAATTCATGAATAAATGTATCATCATTCTCCAAATTATAACAATTCAAGGTCATTCTCCTTTGAATCAACTTTCCAATGACTATACTCATGCCTCATTTTGATTTGTGGGGTGAAAGTTATGGATTTATGAAAAAACCACTTTCACCCTTTTTGTGCATTTTATCCACTGGTGTAATTTTATTGAAGTGCCAACTTCTATCAACTGCAGACGAAAATATGTCAGGAACTAGAGAAAATTTAATATGAGAAATAGATAAAAAGAAGAGGCATAACTTTTGACTCAGTTATCCGTTTGGGTTGAAAATTTATAGGGAGTTGTGTGTCAAAGAGTTTAATGTTGTGTCAATATGATCCTTCAGATCAGACATTGTTTCAACACTTTTTCAGGGCCAAATTCCTTCATATAAGGCCTCAAATTGGGGTTTTAGTGTTTTTACGAGAATTTTTAAATTTTTAATTATGAATTATCTTTTAGGTTTTGAACTTAATTAGAAAAGTGAGTTGACTAATAATGTTTCTCTAGTTATCTCTTAGTTGTCGGTAAATTTTAGAGTCACACGAGAATTTCCTAAAATTAATTGTTTTTCTAAAATTAGTCATTTTTCTAAAATTAATTGTTTTCGAAAATCTCAGATAGTAGTTATAAGGGGTTGAAATTACATTGTAATAGTTAGTATGGAGAAGGAATAAATGAGAGTTATTTTCCATTCTCGTGTGTTTGCATGGTTTTTAGATCTTGTGAATGAATCCAAATTTATTGGTTACATCATAGCATGTCTTAAAATATTTACAACTAATTAGTTATTACATTTGAACCAATAAAAAACCACAAAATCATCACTTAGATCATAAATAGTAGATAATATTAGTTCTTGAAACCCTCTTTGGTCAATCACTTAGAGACCCATACATGCCTCACCATACACCTCTCTTTTAAACATTTCATCTAGATATGAATCAAGACTTTAGGATTAATGGGAACCCTTTTAGTATTTGGCTTCCTAAGTACAAGAGTCATCATAAATGTGATCTTTCATAGCTTTTCCTAAACTATAACATTATTGTTTTTGTGAATTTATGGTGGAATTGCACACAAGAGAGACAATATTGGTGCTTACACATGTTCCCCTTGCACTCATGCATTTTTTTCTTAAAATTTTGTGCACTCTAAAATGATTGATACTAATAAAACCTATATTTTTTTCCAAAAGAAGAGAGAGAAAAAAAGGCAAATGACAACAAATTTATTTCATTCTTGTGAGATCCTATTCCAAAACATATAATTTTTGACACATCAAATAGGTTTCCACAATGAGGTTGTAAAATTTTATTCTTTAAGGATGCAAGCTCCATGATTGGCATGTACATGTTTCTAGAGGCACTTTTGTAGGAGAACACAAACATTCAACAACTTTAACATCAAATGCTCAATCTTGTCCACAATTTCTTCTATAATGTTTGTTAGCATCTTCCTTCCAAATTTTGTCCATCAATTAAAGGTCCTTAGCACAGATACTTGGAGATCCACATTGTAATGGATTGATTTAGTATGGATTTTGGTTGGAGGTTCACAACAGAATTTACATAGGCAGATACAATACCTCCTTGTTTGGTTGCATAAATTCCAATATTCTACTCTTCTCCTTGTTTATGATGATCTTGTGGCACTTCCCCTTGTTTATTGATTGTTACTTGATGTTCCTAATTTCATTTTGGGTTGATTTGGTTTACATTAAGTATTTTATTTTATTTTGTGTTATTACACATCAATTCCATTTCCAATATTTCCTAAGAACTTGATTCTTCCATTTTATTACATGCAATAACTAGGGTAACATAACAAGTCTTAGTATGCAATTATTTTATCCCCAAGTTGGATTCCATCAGAATTTTGTCACCAATTGGTGATATTAAGTGTCAGTTTCAGATTTAAATGGACCAATACAATTATTCACCTCATTTTTTTTGTTAGCAAGGTGTTCTCCTTAAATTGTGTAACTCTTGTAATAATAACATTTGGTATTAAAAGGTAATTAATAGGAAGCTAGGTTTTCTAAAGTACTCCCTTTTTGAGTTACACATGTTTTTTTGTGAATCTATACGAGTGCATGTTGATACTTTGTTTCTTTTGTATCTATGTATTTTGTACTTAGTTTCTTAGGATTTGAATAAATTATCCATGTAGGTTGGATGAACATGTTATGGTATGTTCTTTATCTAATGTGGAGACTTTTGAATCCAAATTTAGTTGATACACATAATATAGATATAAATTTTCTTTTCATAATAAGCTACAACAAATATTATCCATTATGCAAGTTGATCATGATTGTTCTAGGTGAAACCATGCAATATGGTTGTTTATAATTTTCAATGAGTGATGTTTCCAACCACCATGTACATGGTTCCACTCAATTCTAGGACGCATTCATTAGTATTCTACATGGTGCTTAAATGTTTACATAAAATAAAACCTAAATACCTTCTTCTCTTCTTTATGACACATCCATTTTTTGACTACTCCTTGCATATATAACATGCACACCACATACATCAAAGACCATTCCCAACCATTTCTAATTAAATTAAAAAACAAAACTGAGATCTTATACCAATCACAATAACCAATCCTTCTCAATCACTGCTAATTATAGTTTAAAAAAAAATTCAAATGTTATATCAATCATAATCACAATCATGGAACTTATGTTATAAATGAATGGCATAATATATGTTACATGATTAAAATTGTATACATATACATCAATAAAAAATAAAAAAATATCAACATTATATAGTAAATTTGATTAAAAATATGGAAAAAAATACATGTGTCCTTAGACATCCTCATTGTCAATAAATGATTTAAAATAAAAATGCAATAACGGTGATAGAAAATAAAAATGAGAGGGCAATGTATATAAAATATAATCTTAAATGAGTTGCATCATTAGCATGGGGTGTGTATAGCTTTGAAGTTGAACTTGTTGAACTATTGCTATACTTCAAATCATAACCTGAACCATGAAATATGTGAGGTAATTAGTCAAAGGAATGTTATTGAACTCTCCATCACAAAAGACACAAATAATATATTCAATGAATATGATCTTCTTTTCCTCCCAACAGAAATCCATTCTCAACAATAATTGACAAGAAATATGACACTTGGATTTGGTTTCCACCCCCAACAACAATGAGGGTGGGGGAATGGGAATGGGAATGGGGTGAATTTTTTCAACTTACAAACATCCAGTCTCAGCAATGGCCTACAATAAGGATGATGTTTGGATTTGGTTGATTACTAGGATTTAATGTGATAAAAATTTCATGAATTGTCCAGGGAAACTCCATATAGATCTATATATTGGTTTTTTAAACTACATAAGAAAGGAACTTACAATTAGCTTCCTTCCATCCCATTTTGAGTTTCTCTCGATTAAAAACAAGTTGATAACCTTTCATGAAATTCTCTGCATCAAAGAGGAAAATGTCATTGCAAGAGTTTAAAAACAAATCAATGACTCACTTTAATAAAAAAATATAACATAAATGTTATTGATCAGATACAAAAATCCCAAAATATTACTACAAGACCTTATTATTCAATCTCAATGTTTTTATCTAAAAATAGTCCATTAACAATCCTTTTGGGAAAAAACCTTCATTATTACATCCAATATAATTTTCAAAATTGGAATGGAAGAGAATGATTGATATTGGACTATATTTACACTAGTCATTGAAAATATGTTATTAATCAAATATGAAAATATAAAATTTTCTATTAGACTTGTTATTCTATTTAGGGTGATTTTATTTGGAAATAGCTCATTGATAAAAAAATTTGGGAAAAACCTTCATTTGTGTATCTAATATCTAGTTTCGTAACTAGAATGGAAGAGAATGCTTGATAATAAACTATAGCTACACTGGTCATTAAAGAATATTCCTATATACTCATGGGATTAGTAAAGATCTTGCATAGTGACTTAGATATCTAGAAAATAATAAGAGGTAAAAAAAACATGCTATGATAAAACATCAACGCATTTCTAAACAATAAAACTATGGAGAATGAAAAACTCATTAGAAAAGAAGTTTTAATGTACAATCAACACATTCTATAGTGATTAAATAATTAGCCTTATATCATCTTTCAACAACCCAGTTTCCCTATGCTAAAAGGAATAGGTATATTTCCATGCTATAAAAATTTCTATGTTTTAACAATTGAAAGTGTAGCATGATAATTATAGTGATATACCACACTACGATTAGGCGCTAGGTAGCTAGGGTGTGAGTGCTTGGAAGAGAAGTGAAGTTTCCACCTAATTTTGGCGCAAGTCAGGAAACCTAGGATAGGATAAGAAGTAGGCCACTAAGTTTATTTTAGAACTTAATCTCATTCTTCATGACCTGTCGTTGTTATTAGGGTTTATGTATGATTTTATATAGGCTTATTGAGGAAGAAAGTAAAATAACAAACAATTTTTCACAAATGAAATATGAATAATTAGGGTTTATTATCCTCTTTCTATTTGGTATGCCAATTGAATTATTGCATGATAGAAAAGAGATTTGGAAATTTATGCAGGAGAAAAAAAACCCCCCAAATCATATTCTATATTTTGTAAACCTCCAGAAGGTGGGCATGGCCAAGAGGATGCAATTTCCTCGATATTCGTGTAAACTATAGGGTTTTTTAGAGATATTAGGAGAAATTTGTGGATCTGAGATGATCCACATCATTGTATTCATTATTATATATGTAAGCCTATGGGAGTTGTGAGAATATGCCAACCACATTTTCAAATATCTAGGACAAGAGAGCAACAAGGGCCAAAGAAACACATATTTTGTAAATCAACCCAAATGGGTAGAGCCTGATCTAAATAAAATAGTGATATTTTATTCATTCATGTGGAATTACTTATTGTGCTTAATGTCATGAGTGTAAACTTGTTAAATTCATAAGTCTATAATCATGTGTTCTTGCATCGAGGAAATAGGCTGAGGATGAGAGTGTAGAGATAAACAAGTTGAGGGAACACATATTCCGACGAGAGGAGATCCATCGTTGATCGCCTAAAGGACCAATGATGATATGTTGATGAAATTATTTCATGGAAATTAATTAAGGTTTGGCACCATTGTTGAAGTGAAGAGGGGTCCATAAATATGAGAGGTGAAGTTCCTATGAACTTCACAGAGTTTGAGTTGAACCGAAGCACCATTGGAATTCAGGGTTCACCCTCTCGTGTATTTATTTTACTTACATTAAATTGTTGATTATAACTATGCGTAGGAATAATAGTGGGCCATAACCCATAGGTCTGAGGATAAAAACTGATGATAAATTGATCTTTGTGGAACCCCCATATTCAGTATTCATCGAAAATAAAAAGATGCAAACCTAATTAATCCCTTGTTCTACTGAATGCAAACAAAAAAATTTAAGTGGATTCATTGATTTCTATTGATGAGAAAGAAAAATTGGAAGGAACATAGGGTCTATTATCCTTCTAGGTGGGCAATATCCATTAACTAGGTTCAATCTTGAATCAAACCCTAATATAATTTAATTATACAACAATATACTAGGGCTTAGAGGAAAAAAACAATTATGAGTAGCAAAGAGGGTTAGATCATACTCTAAGTATCTATGTAGTTCTCCTCCTCTTATGAAAAAATAATGGGATATGATATCTCCAAATGAAATGACACAAGAGAAACAAGAAAAGTGTAATGTTATACTATGAATCCCTGGACAATCACAAAGTTTGATACCACCCTCTTATGAGTTGTCATCTTTATCTACTGATTAGGAGTTGTCATTGTCCACTTATGCATTGTTAGTGATATCTAGATCTAGAGGTGGTCACATCCTTGTACTATAAATTGATATCATGAGATCAATACAAGTGTTGAATATGGATTAAATCCTTTTCTGTCAAGTTCTTTCTTGTGTCATGTTTCTTTCCCTATAGTTTAACATGTTATAAAAGTAAGAAACATGACACACATCAAACTTCTTTGAATCAAGAGTTGAATTGTACAAATTAAATATATTGAATTGTCAAATAGTAGATCTCCAAACCCTTTCAAATTCAATTGTGGAAATTGTCAAATAGAGGACCTACCTAAAATTTGAATAAGGAGGTCAAGTGAGTAATCTAAATCAAAACATTTTAAAAATCATACATTGGGGTGCATGATAGGTAGTACCCACCACCTTAAGATTGTTAACAACAATCAAGCAAACATGATATAAAATAAGAAAGTGCAAGAGAGTGAGTACAAGAGAGAATGAAAAGTGAAAAATCTAAAATGGGAAAAGGAGGAAATCATTTGCAAAACACCAATCAAGAAGTTAAGGAATTACAATACTCCTTACATGACTTTCATAATTGGGTTAATGATTGTCACAAGAAAATTGATTTGAAAGATAAATTGATTGAAGCACTTGACTTAAAATTAATTCAGAAGGAGCAAAAAATTAAGGACATGGTTGATGCAACATATGCAATAAATGACCTCATACAAAATGTTGATGCAATTTGTGACACAGAGTATCTAATACAAAAGTTTAATGCAACTTGTCATACAAATGAACTAATGCAAAATGTTAATTCTACTTGTGATACATATGACTTGGTGGTTAATACACATGAAACCAAATATATGGATGATGATTCCCTACATAGTCATGAGATGGAATCATGTAATAAATTGATGAAGGAAATTCTTGTTGAATATGAGTCACAAGAAGAATCATAGAGTGATAGAAACAATATCAAGTGTGAATTTAAAGATACAAAAGAAAAAAATCAATAACTACAAAATGATCTTTCCAAGATGATTGTCAAACCTTGAGAAGAATTTATATTAAAAGAAATCGACATAACTTGGGATATGAAAAAGGAAAAAACTTTCATATCCTAGATTACTCTGAAATGGTTCAATTTTTGAGTACACAATTTCTTGATAAAGTTAATGAACAAGTTAATAATGTTGATGAAAAAAACATTGATTAAATTCCCACTAAGTTCCAATGTTGTCATATAGTTTTTCATATGGAGAAACAATGTTTTGAAGACTTCAAAATTTAATGAATAAGTTAAGAATGTTGATGAAAAAAATATTGATCAAATTCTTGCTGAGTTTCAACATTGTCATGGAGTTGGTCATATGGAGAAATGATGTTTTCATCTCCATCCTTGTCTTCATTGTATGAAGACAAATCATCTTTCATATCAATGTTGGAAGAAGTAGAAGGTTAAGAAAATAGTTCATTGTGGTTGGATAAATTATTGGTGATGGAATCAACAAAGGAAGAAGTTACATGAGTCTTATTATCTAGTTTATACACTTGTAAAGACACATTTGCATGGAAAATTCACGAAAGTAAAATAATTTCAAACAATTGTTCTAGATGAATATTTTTGGCATGAATGGGGCCTAGTTATAAATTTATTTTGAATTGAAACATGAGTCAATAGATTGGTACTCTCTACATCTCAAGAGGGGGAGTACATTAATCAAATCAGAATGGATTGTGGTCAACCAAAACCATTAGATATATGGTATTGAGTGAATATGGTTAGTGGTCAACCAAAACCACCACATTCATCAATTTAAAATGGTTAGTAGTCAACCTAAAAAACCACCGGACACAACTATGAACCATTGAAAAACAAAATAATTCAAAAGCTCAATCTTTGATCACTTCAAAAATCTTCTCACCTTGCACTTGATAGAGGGGGAATATCAATGATGATAGTTAGGATTCAAGTTTTGAAGTCCTATCAATTAAAATTCAATCAAAATTTGGGAATTATATCATGGAAACTAATTTTCTCAACAAAATATCTATACTTCAATCAATCTCTTCAAATCGTGTATGATTCTAGGGGGGGAATATATGGGGTTAAATGTATATGATATGATCCAAAGAGGGGAATATATGGGATTAAAAGCATATGTAATAGTGGTAAGACACATATAATATGTGTGAATAGGTATATAGAAATATCATGTATTCATATTTGAGGACATGTGATTTGGATGTATGAATATGTTGGGGTATTTGGAGGATTTTCTCATATTATTTAAGGAGTTATCATGTAACTAATATCTCTTATCTATATTGGAGTTGTGATACATGATCAAATTTATGTAAATGGTGTTTAATTTTGGTTTATTATGATATCTTAGGCATTTGGTTCATAATATTTGGCATCAAAGCATACAATCCTAGGGTTTTTCTCCTTCAAACGAGTCATCTTGGAATTTTCTCTATAATTTTTTTTAGAGAAGTTTTAGAATAAGAAATTTTCATGATCCCAAGGAGGAATACTTAATTATGTTTAATAAAACTTAGGTTACATATTGTTATACTTTATTAGATGTAGGTTATGGAAGTTAAGGTTTTTTACTAGTCTTGAAATTAGTCTCAAATGAATCATCTTGGAATTTTCACTATAACGTTTTTTCAATGAAGTTTAAGACTTTGAATTTTTCAAGAATATTAGGAGACATATTGAAGTACTAGTGATAGAAATTTTGGGTTTTGAGACACTATAATTTTAGAAATACAGACTGTGTAAATTATATTTTTTTACTAGTCTCAAACAAATGATGTTGGTAGAATGATCATATATGAAGATAAAAAATTTGAAGTTGAGTGCCACTAGTTCCTTTGGAAATAATATAGACCATATTATTTCATATGAAAACTTCAGAAGAAGATATAAAATATTGTACACATGGAATTCCATACAACTTCACTATCTAGAAAGGGCTAAGAATTTGCAAGTTTTGGGAAAGTTACCATAACTTTCATTAGGAACATCAAATTTTGATCAAACCTATGGAATTGTAGAGAAGACACATAAAATTAATATAGGATAAATGTTTAGACTCATGATGGTTGAAACTTCAGAGATAGCTCAGGATAAAGTTCAACTAGTAAGATAGTCCCCAAATCAAGGTTTTCAAAGGTATGCTAACTCAAAATTATCATAACATTTGATTGGGATGTCCGATTGAGGTGATTCAAAAGTTGTTGGAAAGAGAAAACATAGGAGAGTATACTATAAAAAGGAATATAAATATTTGAGATCATTATTGATAATATATTAAGGTTGCAAGTTGAAGATTTGGGTTATACCTCAATTAGAATCAATGAAAATACTTACATTTACAAGAGATGAAGATAAATATAAAATCAATCATGTGGAATGCTTCAAGAAGGTAAAAGAAGCTAGTAAGAATCATTTTGGGGAAATCCTTCATTTATATGGTGAATATTGAGAGTGGTGGTGGAGTGTTGATAAAGATACTAGATGAAACATGAAATGGGAAGTATTTGAAGAACTCTTCTAAAAAAAAATGGATCAAGGACTTAAAAATGGAGGATATACATAAAATTCAAATGGAATTAAAGGAATCAAATGAGAATTTTTCAAATTGTAGAAGAATAATGAAGAGCTAAGAAAATATATTATTAAGAAACATAATGAGTTTCTCAAGATGAAATCACTTAATGAATGAATCATTAAGAAGGTTAAGAACTTAAAGCAAGAAAATAGTAGCAAAGGAGAGTTGGAAAAGGATCAATAAAGGGAATAATTGAAAAATAAAGATGAAGAAATATGTAGATTACCAAATCATAATAAAAAAGAATAAAGAGAGAAAGGCTCATACGAAAGAATATATCTCACCCATTTCACTAGTGAGATTCATTGGCTAGGTCAGGTTAGTCAAACCTTTCCTAGCGAGATTCATTAACCTTAAAGTAAAAATAATCATACTATGAACCATACTTCCTTCCCCACGAACGTGTTTGAGTGTGATGTATCTTTCCTCACAAGTGGAAGCAATTATGATCTTCATGTTCCTAGGAAACAAAATGACGAAAAATTACCTTAATGGATGAAACCACCTTTATAGTAGGAAAATCATGTGGGAATCAATTAAAATGGTCATTTAAACGATCACCTGGCCTCTCCTTCTTTCCCTTCTTTTCATTGGCCAGAAGGATTTAGATAATACTAGATGAGGTTAAGATATTGAAATATGAAAAGAAGCATTGCCAAAATCAAGAAGAAACAAGGATATTGGATGAATAGTCTACCAAAATACTTGAAGAGGAAATTTTCAAGAAGGTTGAGGGATCCCTAAATAGTGATGAGGTAAAATTATAAATGCAATCCAAAATTGAAGAAAGATGTTGAAATTTGATAAATGGGATCACATTGCATCTTCAAAGGAGAAATAACACAAGATTCAATAAGGTCACCAAAACATACTTGAAGAATTTGAACTCCATCTAGATGATATATATGTCAAATATGATGGTATTATATCCAAGGATAGAGTGATAAAAGACCAAGAAAAGAAAACATAGGATTCCATTATCTCTAAAAAGAAGATAGGTGAAATGGATGTGTAGAGTGAAGGAACACCATCAAATGTGAAACCATATTGACACCCTCATTACCGGGAAATATTTCAAGGAAGACAATAAGATCAATATCAACATCATCAGGGAAGAATATGGAATACTAATCAACATTCATGGAATAGGGAATCAAACCATTATTCAACATGATATTATCAAATACCAACAACTACTACGAATTGGAGAAGTCACAAAAATAGTACATGGAATCAAAGGAAAGAAAATTATGCAACGACCAACCATCCAGGATTAAGACCAAAAATAATTTATCTTGGATGGATGTATCATCATCAATGGAAATAAGAAACAAGGAAAATAAGAAAATCATATTACTTGGTTTCATCACATGTAAATCCTTTAACTACAAAGCTTTGAGGACAAATATTTTGAAGGAGGGTACTATGGTATGACCCAAGGGGGGCATATATGGGGTTTAATATATATGATATGAACCCAAGAGGGAAATATATGGGGTTAAATGTATATGCAATAGTGGTTTGCATAATAATAAAGGGGCCACATGTGCAATGTGTGAATAGGTATATATAAAGATCACATAGTTATTATTAAGGACATATGATTTGGATGTATGAATGTATTGGGGTATTTGAAGGAGGTTCTCCTATTCTTTAAGGATTTGTGTAACTCGTCTCTCTTATATATTTTAGAGTTGTGATCCATGCTCACATTGGTGCACATGGTGTGTACTTATAGTTTATTATGATATATTAATAATTTAGTTCATAACAAAATCAATGTATTTGGGAAGATCTAGCATGGAATCTAGAATCTTCTCATTGCTCTTCAACTATTCATTAGGATGTTGTTCAAAAACTAATTGTGTCTAAATTTAGAGAGAACTTCGATGATCTTATTTGTTCACTGATAATAGAATTGTGATTCTATTTATTCACCAATTAGTAGGGGAATGTATAGACATGCCATAGATTCACTTATAAACATTTTAGTCTCTTTCAAATTTTATTTCAGATGAACCATTTAGCATCCATATTGGCAATTTTTCAGGCATATCTTCATCGAAGTTTAGTTCAGAAGTTTCATATTCAATATTGAAGATGATACCCATTTATGCACTAGTTCATGTTGCCTTACTGATCTAATTATTCACACTTGTGATTGGGGGGGAGGGGAATGTTAGACTATGAGTTCCTAGACAATCACAAAGTTCGAGACCACACTCTTATGAGTTGTATCCCTTGTATACTAATGAGGTGTTTTCATTATCCACTGATGATGTTTTAGTGAGATATAGATTTAGAGGTGGTCAAATCCTTGTACTATAAATTGATATCATGATATCAATTCAAGTGTTGAATATGTACTCAATCCTTTTCTGCCAAGTTCTTGCTTGTGTCATGTTTCTTTCTCTATATTTTAACATATAAAACTAAAGATGAATCAAATAAATAAAAGTATGAACAACCTCTATGCACTTGGTTGAGATGGTTACCTCCTTGCCCATAGTGTTGTGTTGAAACTCCCTTTGAGTAAGAGAGAATGGATAATAAAATGTGAACAAGGAATCAATGTCAAACACATCAATCAAACCAACTAAAGTAGGAAATGAAGATGTAATACAAATGGAGAGGACATTACCAACTATAGAAGCCTCCAAACAAGGGGAAGGTTGACAAAGACAAAAAATCCTAGCAATAACAACAATGTGGAAGGTGGAAGGAGATCACAAGGTCGTTGGAGATTGTCTCGTTCAATAGAGTTTTAATATATCCAAGGGTGAGATTACAGACCCGTTAAAATGAGGGAAAAGGATATACAAATAGATTTTGGGCTGCTTGAGGGACATAACCAACTATGTCACTAGTTAGAAAAATCAAACCATAGATTTTGGCCCAATGTATTGTAGTTATTTCTAGAAAACCAACTCTTTGTACTAAAACAAAGTGTGAAGCCTTTGGAAACAAGTTTGGTAGGCTTAAAACAACCCATCATTTGGAATGCATGTTAAGGCCTGTTAGGAACCAAATATCAAAATAGCATAAAAACCTTAGAATAAGTACTCCACACCTTGACAAAGAGATAAATTCAGATAATAAGCCTCTTCGAGGGGGAAACCTCCTTATACATTACACGAATTCACAAATACAAGATGATTCCAAATGAAAAGGTCTCCTTGGTATATATAGGAGACTATGAGGTGCAATTACAACTAATGGACCCAAGCCGACATAAATAAAATAACAATACTAATGTAGTATTCCCCAATTAAGGGATAATGTGCCACGATTTAGGGCTTAACATGCCCCTCCTCTTCAGACAAGTGTTTTCCTTGATGCTTGAGTAGTTATAGATGATTCTATATACAAGACTCATCTTCCCACGTGGAATCTTCAACAGGTAGTTTCTTCCACTTAATGAGATACTCTAAAATTGATCTATTCCTCAGATGGTGAATTCTTGTGTCAATGATAGATTCAAGATCCAATATGATTTTTCCTTCCTCGTCAAGTTTTGGAAATATAGTTTGAACTGGGATCTTGTCACCTATAACCTTCTTTAAGAATGAAACATGGAAGAATGGGTGTACTCGCGAAGATACAAACAACTCCAATTTGTATGCCATAGTACCAATATTTTGCAACACCTTAAAAAGGCCATAGTACTTTGGTGATAATTTATTATCCTTCTTATCTTGCTTGGGGAACATATATTTGCATGGTTGCAGTCTTAAAAATACCCAATACCCTACTTCAAAACTATTAAAATATTGTGTAACTGCAAAGAATATTCGTATCCCCTTTTGTGGATAAATATAAAATATATTTATTATTGATTATATCAATCCCCTTTTGTGGATTGATGATGTCGGTCATTGTAATTGACCAAATACCCTTTTGCGGATTGGTCAAACCCTAATTGTAATAGGCTAAATAAGAAGTCGGCCCCAGTATATATTAAAGAGGCCCCAAAATATATTAAAGGTGGTTATAACCACCCAGAAGAAGAAGTTGGCCCTGCCAGTGAAGAGACACTTCCACACGTGCCAAAATTGTATAAATAAGAGAGGCCAGTGCCTCATTTGAACACACACTCAACTCACTCATCTAGTGCGCACGTTTTGAAGGAAGCTGCAGCTGCCGGTTGCCGGAAGAAGGAAGAGAGAGATGCATGTTTCTCAGTGTTGGATATTCTCTGTTGTCAGGTTCATTATCTTGGCATTGTATTGGCTATCTATATGAAGGAAGTTTTGCTAGGTTTTCTTCCCATTGAGGGTTTCCGAGGATAAATGCTTGTGTACTCTTGTGATTGTGTTTCTCTCAGTGATCCTGTCTATGCTATTGTTATCTAGTAAATTAAAAGTAACCTAATAATAGAAGAAACTTTAACATGGTATCAGAGATAAGCTAAAGAGAGCATCTTTCACAGGAAAAATAAAAATGTCATTGTTTTCGTACATGAAAATTAGGGCTTTTTATTGAAGAAGATTTTCAGCCCCAAAGCCATCTAGAAAGGTGCACCCTACCTCAAGGAACATTTTGGCATCTTCAACGCACATTTTCAGTGGCTATATCTCTCGGAAAGTGAAACCCTAGTTTTCAAAAAGTACCAGAAGTACCAAAAAACTAGAGTACTAGAAAACCAGAGTACCAGAAGTACCAGAGTACCAGAAGTACAAGAAAACCAGAAGCACCAGTCCAGAAATCCGCAGATCAAGTTTGGAGGGGTAAAAGTTGGATTTTCTGAAATCTAAACACACCAAGCTACTCGCCTCAATCTAGCACATCTTTTAGTGAGTTTAGTTTTCAGATCCAAGTAATTTGATTTTTTTATTATTTCCATAGCCTGGAGGGTAGGGTTTCTTCTACAAGAAAGAATGGCTACCAGCATGAGGGTAGAAGATAGGTTGGAAGGATCTAGAAACTTCAGATGTTGGAAGCATAGGTTGTAGATGATTCTAGACAAGAATGATCTCCTAGAACATGTTACAGTGGGTGTACTAGAACCAGAGGAAGAAGATCAAAAGACAAAGCATACGAAGAATGAAAAGAAATCAAAGAGAATCATGTCAGATTCAGTAAAGGATAATTTGATCCCTCATATATCCGAACTACAGACAACAAGGCAAATGTATGAAGCACTTAGCAGGTTATATGAAATAAAAAAATTTAGTTGGAATCTTACCTTAAGAAATCAACTTCGTAATATGAAGATGGACAACTCATAATCTATCACATCCTACCTTATGAGAGTTTCTCAGATCAGAGATCAGCTTGCAGCTATTGGAGATGTCATTAGTGACAAGGAGCTTGTAACAACAACCCTAAATGGGTTTCCAACATTTTGGATTCCTTTTGTACAAGGAGTGTGTGCAAGAAACAAGTTACCCAAGTTTGATAAGTTATGGGCAGATTGCACACACGAAGAATCTAGACTTGCAGACCAACATAAGAGATTAATTGTTGATGAAGAGGAAGCTCTTACAGTTTAAAAGAACAAAAGAAGTTCATTCAGAAGGAACAATAAAGAAGCTAACTCTGTAAGAGTTCTAGACAAGAAGAAAGATGTTTCAAAGATCAGATGCTACAACTATCAAAAGTTGGGACACTTTTCCTATGAATGTCCTCAAGGAAAAGGGAAAAGAAAGCATCAAGCACATGTGGCAGAGGAAGAAGAATCTCCTCCCTCAAAGAAAGATTTAGCAAAAATTAAGGATTATGCACTTTAAGTTGAATATAGTTGATTTGAAGAAAGATAGCAAATGGTGGAGTCCGTGGAGCCTCCCCACACAAAAACAAAAGATAAGTATTCATGCTTATTTTTAGTATCTTGTTTACTTTAATACTTTATCATTACAAGATAGATTTTTGTGAGAATGTGAATTAACCTCGTTTTATTTCAGTGTCTATGCAGACTTATCAAAGAAAAGGATAAAGAGCTAAAATATTTATTTCAGGTATGATCACTCATGAGAGTGACAAAGAAAGCATACTATAAATAAGTTTACAAGTCTCAGAAGAAAGAACTTATGCCGTTACTTGCAAACAACATGAGAAGGACGTATGATATGGTGACAGTCAGTAAAGACCAGACGATATCCAGTATTTATATAGGAACAAGAGGCTCTTAAATATGCAGAACAAAAATATTCAAGATGAAGAAAAAGATGGATACTCAGATATAGTGGATGAGATGCAGGTAACTACAAGCTGCTCTAGTATTGTTCTTATATATGCAGAGGGAGCAGGGTGATCCAATATGAAGACAGAAAGAAAGAAATATTCGAACTCAAGAAGGCACCCAGGATATTACAGAAGAAAACTTCAAGGATGATGATTAGAATCTATTAGCTTGGTACAAGAGGGAGCCATGTCTCTGAGTTCAAAATGAAGGATCTTGATTTGATGCAGTTAGAAAAGAATATGGATGGTGCCCGGATATTTTGATCAAAATGAAAGCTATCCAGTAGATGGATGGTGCCCAACAGAAGGGTAGCATGGTATTATACCATTGAAAGATTTTGGACCATAAGAGATTCTTTTAGATTTCATAGCTAGAACTTCGTAGAGAATGAAAAGACCTTCGTAGAGAAGGAATGAGCAATCCCACAGGTAGACCTTCATAGAGAAGGAAGAGACCTTCGTAGAGAAGGGGAATGAGAAATTTGCCAAGATTGGCCTATGTGCAAGTGTTGAGTTTTGGATACTTTAGGGACATGCTAGCATACCCTCATAGAGAGGGGTGTGACCACCCTCGTAGAGAGGAATGTGGATGTTTCTCCAAGGGGCAGTGGGTAGATACTCTCCTCTAGCCAAGGATTGAGTAGCCTGGAACACAAACCTTGACCATGTGGAATGGTTAGTTGGCTATTGAGGTTTGTGTTGTGATCCTGCGCAGATCATGGAAAGGGAGTCTAGTCTTTCCCAGGCTAGCATCTTAGCTTCTCTAGTTCATGTGGGATGACTAGGAGTGAAGCTATGGTAGTAGTCCTCCCCAGTGGATGGGTGAGATAGATGACTACAAGAGAAGGGAGAACATA
>ML797397.1:181487-220647 GCA_009831015.1 Picea engelmannii
AAAAATATGGAACTCTTATATTGTGTATTGAGTACGTATAGTTGAACAAGGTAGTAGTGAAGAATAAGTATCTGTTACCCATGATTGATGATCTATTTGATCAAATGAGAAGGGAAAATCTATTTTCAAAAATTGATCTAAGATGGGAATATCATCAAGCCATGATTAAGGAAGAATACGTGTATAATATAGTATCTAGAACAAGGTGTGGAAACTATGAATATGTGGTGGTACAACTTGGTCTCACAAATGCACTAGGTACATTCATGTGACTTATGAATAATGTCTTTAGAAAATAGTTGGACAATTTTTTTATTTTTTTCCTTGATGCTATATTGGTTTATTCAAAATATAGAAAATAGCATGAGGAATATTCATGAATGGTTTTTCAAGTGTTAAGAGTGGAAACACTTTATCCAAAAAATGAGCAAATGTGACTTCTATCAAAAGCAAATTCACTCTTTGGGTCACATAATTTCAAAAGGAGTATCTATGGATTGAAAAATATCAATTCCATAGTGAGTTTTCCCACTCTAAGGAATGTGATAGATGTGATATATTTCATGGGACTTACTACTTATTATCAAATATTCACTGAGGGATTCTCCAAGATTGCACACCCCATAAATTATTTTCAAAAGAAAGGAAGAATGGTCCCACAAATGTGAGGAAATTTTTCATCAACTAAAGAATCTCCTCAATAGTGCACTAATCCTATATATTTCAGATCCAAATAAACATTTTGTTGTGTGCACAAATGCATGCAAGGAAGTACTTGATAGAGTTCGCATACAAGATAACCATCTGGTGTGTTAAGAATAAAGGAAATTGAAGGAACATAAGAGGAACTATGTTAACCATGATCTAGAGCTTGCTTAATATTCACATGCACTGAATATGTGGAAACACTACTTGATGGGTAGGAAGATCATTCTAAGAAGAAATCATGATGGATTAAGTATCTATTTGACCAACCAAACTTGAATTCCATGCAAGAGAGATAGTTGGAATCAAGCTCGGAATTTGACATCCCACAGGATGTATTTTCACTTTCATAATGCATTTGATGGATGAATGTAAATTCATGATATAGAAAATGGTGTTCACTTCAAATTAAAAACTATAATTTTGATGTATATTTATTTATATAAACTGTCAAAAAAATTTAGAAGATGTATATTTATATGAAACATATGAAGACAATGGACTAGAGAATGAATTGGATGAAAGTTTGCAATATCTTCTAATATGAAATAGATGAAGGAAGTGAATCAGAGAATTTAGAAAAAAGTTTGTTGTGTTTCATATGAATGAGGCAAGATCCGACAAGATGAAGAAAAAATAATGGTGGTATCATAAGGAAGGGTAAGGTGATGTCGTTGAAGAGGCTAGGTAGATCTTCCACTTGATTATATCTTTCTTTAAATATATTTTATTTTTTGTCCTCTAGGTATGGAGATTATGGTTTATAGATTAAATAAAATTGTTTCTTTCACAACGTAGTAATTATATTACTTCAAAAGCTTATGACAAGAACATTAAATGTACTAACCACTCGTTAAAAATTTCTACTTACATTAATTTTTTGTGATTTCCTTTGGTTGGATGGATATGATTGATGAGCTTTGAATATTTGAAATTTTAGGTTCTTAGTTAATAGATCACCTAGTATTGTTTTAGCCAATGAAACTACCTTCTTCTAATAAATATTTCATAAAAAAAATTATGCATCATATAAAATGAAGTGAGGTCAAAATGTTGAACCTTAAAATGAAGGGTAGTCCAAAAGTTTACCCATCATAAAATTTTCATGTACGAGTAATGTGAAAGTGAAATTCTAGGCATGGTTGGAATTCCTTTGTGAGTTTGATTTTGAGATCAAGCACATAAAATGGAAAAAGAATAGGGTTGTAGATGAGCTCAGTGGGAAAATGCATGTAGTGATTGTAAAAATGACTAACATTTGTGAATTTGATTTTAAAATCAAGTTGATGAAATCCCTTGTTGTTGATGAATTTTGTTTCCATGTGAGAGTTGGATTACAACACGATAAAATAGAGCTGAAATATGAAGGTTACCGACTAAGTAATGATGGAATTATTATTTACAAGAAAAAAATGTATATTCCCAACTTAGCAAACTTGAGTACCATCATCATGGATGAGATTCATAAGAATCCATTTAGGTAATCTAGGCTACCAAAAAAATATTTCTATAGTCAAGAAGTACTATTTTTGGCCCAAAACAAAGAAATATGTTCTGGAACACATTTCAAGATCTATAGAATGCCAATAGGTCAAGAAATAACATCAACATCTAGTAGGTAAGCTACAGTCCCTGCCACTTCCAAAATGGAAATGGGAGGCGATAACAATGGATTTGATTATAGGGTTGCTAAATATAGTGAAACAACATGATGATATCATGGTTGTGGTTGACAAGTTGAGAAAGGTTGATCACTTTTCTCTCATACTCATAAGGAAAAGGACATTGCAAAAAAATTATGAGAGAAATTTTCAGGTTGCATGGAATGCCTATAGCCATTGTATTAAATAGGGATTCAAAGTTTACCTTGAATATTTGGAAAGGAATTGTTGAAGGTTTGGGTATCTATTTTAATTTTAATACTTCTTACCATCTACAAATATATGTAAAAATTGAAAGAGCAAATTAAGTGTTCAAAGACATGCTTCACATGTATGTGATGGATAAACCATCCAAGTGGGAGGATTACCTTCACATGGTTGAGTTTTCATATAAAAATGGGTATCAAGAATCATTGAGGATGATTCCATTTGAAGATTTGTATGGTAGAAGCTACAAAAATATAGCAAGATGTGATAACCCATTGAATATAATTGTGATTGGGCCAGAAATTCTCAAGGAAATGGAACAAGAGGTTGTTAGAATTAGGAAAAATTTGAATGTGGCTTGGGATATGAAATTTTTTTATGTAGATATGAATAGGGTGTGCAAAGAATTTAAAATTAGGGATCATGTCTACATTAGAACAAGGCCAAGGAATAATTCCTTGAAGCTTGGAATTTGTGCCAAGTTAGAACCTCATTATTTTGGGCCATTTGAGATTCTAGAGAGAATAGAGCTAGTTTCCTATAGAATTTCATTGTTTGATAACATTAAAGCTCACAATGTTTTTCATGTTTCTTTTCTTAAGAAATAAGTACATGATCGTAACCATGTGATTGATTGGTTTTGATTAAGGTGGAACCAAAGGGAGAGTTCTAGGTAGATCCCTTATGCATTCAGGCATGCACGTAACATTACTATGGAACCAAGACATTAGGTAGGTAAAGGTGAAATAGAAGCACTTTGGTCCCAATGAGGCCACATGGGAATTGGAGGATGTCGTGAGAGATGCATATCCATTTTTTGTTGGTTGTGGAGCTTGATTATATTCCTAATTCATATGCAAGTAAGCTTAGCCACCTTTTGTCAAGGGTTTGGGGGCGGAGCCCCCGAAGAAAATTTTGGGAAAATTTCCTTGTAAAATATTGTAATTTAGTAGTCAATTAGGACCATTCTTTATAAGGTTTCAGATATGACAGTATAAGTTATGTTAGGTTTTTTCTCCAAGAAGGAAATTATTTTTTTTTGTATGAAGGCATCGTATTGCAACTGTGTATCAGAGAGAATGTTTTATTCTGAAAGAGGAGACTATGAGATCAGGAAGAGGAAGTTACAACATGTGTGTTATATGTTGTATCCCTTCATTTCCTTAATAGTAATAAAGGAAGTACTAGCAATTTCTCCGTGGATGTATCCCATATTAAGCGAACCATGTATATTTGTGTCTTTATTTGTATTATTCTCTTCTGTGTTTTATTTCCACATCATTTTATTTCTTTGTGATCTAATTCATAACATTTTATTCTAATGCATGGACTACACAAAGGATGATGAAATTTCTGAGGGGGCGAGAATGTAATATCTTATTTTTTTATCCTATGAATGTTTTAGATCAAATTGTAAATAAGTGGATATATTTATGGGATTCAACTAATATGAATGACCATTTGTGTAAATTGTGTAAATATCTTGTATGAATTCTTAGTGTGGAGCTCAAGGCTAAGGCCCAACTAAGGAATATATGGGCATGCATTTTTTTATTTATATGCTTTTTATGTACCATGAGGTATACTTGTCATGGTATTTTCAAGATATGTAAATACTAATTCAAAAGTAATATAAAGGTCCAAGGCTATCTATGAGAGCATGAGAGGGGATATGATTGCACTAAAGGGGGAGAGGAAAGGGGGATCCAAGGGATGTCAAATAATCGTAAGTTTTCTAAGTTACCTAGCTCTTCTACATTAAAATTTTCACCATGTGCATTATTTAAGAACCTCAGCCACCAACCATTGAATCTTGTTGAGTATACATCGTTGGTTCATATTGTCATACATCCTCCTCTTGTTCTTTATCATTGGTACCTTGCATCAATAATTTGCATAGGCATTGACCTTTCACAATATTGGTTGGTTTAAATTCAAGGTCATATTCTTGTAAGGCCATATCCAATTTTCTCATTGTTCTCCCAGTTCTCTTTGAATGAACAATGACCTGACTTTTGGGTGAGGGACGATGACTTTTGTATGATTCTTTATAATATAAGGTCTGAACTGTTTGATGGCTTTGTGGACAACAAAATCTTGCTTGTCAACTGAGGTATAATTCAGTTCAAAACCTTGTAATATAATGCTCATAAACACGACACGATACTCATATCCTTGCTCTTATTTCCATGTGAGCAATTCTGCAAAGGAGTGATCAGATGAAAACATATATAGAAAGAAATATTTGGTAAAATATGGACTCTGCAGAGATGGTGCAGTAGCTACGACAAATTTGATGTTTTCAAATGCTTCCTTTTCCACTAGTGTCCATATAAACTAAACATCCTTTTTTATCATTCTTTGAAGCGACTTCACAATTTTGGAGAAATCTGGAATGAATCTCCTTACAAAATAGATTCTTCCAAAGAATGATTGCATTGATTTTTTTCTATGTGGTGGGGGGAATTTGTAAAATGAATTTTTTCCTTTCTGAATCCACTGAAATTCCATATCTGGAGATCACATGTCCCAATAATATTCCCTCTGAAACAACAAAGACTGTTTTCTTGGGATTTAAAGAGATCCCATATTTCCTACATCTTTCAAATATCTATTTCAGATGGTTCAGATGGTATTCCCTCTTCTTTGAATAGAAAGTAACATCATAAAGGTAAACCACCACCCTTTTACCAATTAATTGTTTAAAATAAATATGCATTTCCCTTTGAAACGTAGCTATTTCATTCATTAGGCCGAAGGGAATTATTCTATAAGCATAGGTTCCCCACTTGTTCTAGAATGTGGTCTTTAATCGATCGAGTTTTTCTACAAGAACCTAATTATATCCTGAAACAAGTTGAAGGATTTGTTCCATCGGGGGAACGAGGTAGTTTTCCTTGTCGGAAGCACGATTTAGATTCCAGAAATCTATACAAATCTTGATTTCTCCTGACTTTTTTTTTCATGGGAACCATATTAGAAACTCAAGTCGAATGTTGAACTTTAAAGATGATTCGAGAATCCAATAACTTCTTTAATTATTTTTGTATAAGAGGATCAAGAGTTGGATGTATCTTTCTGAGATTCTGCTAAAATGGTTTGATACCTTCTTTAATAGGGATCACATGTTGTATTATTCGGGTATCATTTGTTTTCAAATCATCATAAGTCCAAGCAAAAACATCTCGATACTTCTAAAAAAGTTCTATGAATGCATTTTTTTCTGTGTCTAAACAACATGTGCCCAGATTAACATGTTTGGGTTGTTCAAAGGTTCCTAGATTGAACAAGAAGTGTATCATAGTAGAACTATTGGTCTTCAGGTTGGCTAGCCTCCTAAATTTTTATTGCAAATCGAATAATTTCTCAAGAGTTAAAACATTCTTCGGGACAAAATTAGTTTTTACCTTGTTTGCCTCCTCCCGATAGGTTTGTAACTCTTGCTAATGTATCTCATCATCTATCACTACATATTGGAAAGTGTATGAGATAGTGAGAAAATTTATAATCTATGCATCACTATCAAATACCCTCCAATTTGTGATGTTGTCAGGTATGGAAGGCCTGAACATCATTTTGACAGACAAACCATCATCATGAGGCATTAATCTAGATGTTTCATTGGCCAATATATATGCATATATATTTTTATCACGAGGTAAAGAAGTAATATTAAATGCATCGAATGAGTAAAGAAAATTCCAACCCTCTTGTTGATATTCCTTTAGATGTGGATACAGGCAGTGAATAGTGTTCCTTACCTATCAGAAAATGTTCTCGGAGTCACCAAACACCTTAAGATATTTCACCTTGAGATCGATGGCCTTTTTAATACCTTGAACTAAAGCTTCATATTCTGTTGTGTTGTTGGTTCATTCAAACTATAAGAGACATGATATGAGAAATTTTCCTTGCCCGGGATCAATTAGGACACATCCTGCTCTGAATCCATCTTATGTCTTGGAGCCATCAGAGAACATGGTCTACATATCAAGAATTTTGGTCTTTCTAGTTGAACTAAATCCTAAGTTAGTTAATATTGTACAAGCGTTATTATGGATTCATGGGCATAGTTTAGATTGTAATTATGATGGTACTTCATATGTCTGCATCTCATAACATCCATAATCAATCTCAAAAAATTAATTACCCAAGATGGAATGGGAAAATATTTTGGGTTCATTCTTACCTTCCAATTCTATCATTGTGTGCTTCATGTGTGATTCACTATTTACATAGATTTGATTCACTTTACTTTTGTAAGGAAGTCACAAATGACACCAATCGATGGAAAAGTAACCTTGATTTTTTTGCCGACCAATCTCTGCTTAACAACTACCCATAACTTTCTGGTATATCAACAACGACGATATCTATTTTTTGGTGTACCCTAGGATCATATGATAGTCTGATTAAGACATCCTTAAGTTCACCTTTTTCCTTGACGTTTGTCCTATCTAGTTGTGTAATTTTGGTTCTTGTTATTTTTGGAACAACGTTTATTTTTTGAATACAAAAGAGAGAATTATGTTAGATGATGCACCTGAATCTGCTAAATAATTATGCGCATTGAAATTAAAAATTCTGTAAGTGAGCAGAAAAGGTGGTACTTGAGACTTTGAGAAAGAACCTATACTGGATGCATTTATGGTTGCTGCTATTTCTTCCTTGTGGATTTCTTGTGCATCATTTTTCTGAAAGTATGTTTTCAATAACAACAACCATCCTTTTCTGAGTGTCATCGGGACTAAAAGCATCGTGTAAGAGCTCATGGTGTTGTGGTAAAGAATAGATATCAAACATGAAAATATTTTCTTTTATTTTCTTCATGTCTTCTATCACATTGTAGTCAAGGGCACGCATATTGGAATCGTTTATTGTTTGATTAAATTTTAGATCACAGGTTTTGTTTTTTTTTGGTACCACGTTAAGCTTGGCGTTATTTCCAACTGAGGAAGAAGTTCTAGGTTTATCTGTGTTGGTTGAAGAAGATTTTCTTGTGTTGCTATTAATTTTCCCTTGAGCCATGTCATTTGGTTTTGGAGGAGTGATTTTCCTGAGAGGAATCTGGTCTTCACTGGGGGAAGAAGTGTAAGGAACTGGGCCTTTGTTGTGTAAATTGTAATTCCTTTTAGTAGTAGCCTTGTGTTGAGCACTCAACACACCGTAAAAGAATTTGCAAAATTTGTTTCTTTTTGTGTACCACTTATCATGTTTTTTTAGTCAGATTCAGTATTGTGGGATGTATGGATTTATATGTTGTTATTGAGTCTTATTATCAGTTATTATTGTTTGGTTGGAATTTATTGAATGATTGATTTAATTTTTTAGTAACATGGCATGAAGGGCCTAAAATGTACATGGCTTAAATTTTTTTAACGATCGTCGATCTTCAAATTATGGTATACCTTTTCGGCATCGACGAAGATCCAAGATATATCACAAATACAAACAACCATCACAAATTGTCGATCGTCGATCGCCGATACATTTTTGACATCGACGAACTCCGAGGGATGAAACAACTAAAAATTAACCGTCACAAATCGTAGATCTTCAATCGTCGATACATCATCGACATTAGCACGATAGGACACTGTAGTCAGGGATGTATGTCTAAAGATAATCACCGATGCCAAAAAAATGTTTCTCATGTAGAGGTCAAAATCAACAACCACGAGTCTTTACCGCATAAATAGTCCGTATGACTCAGTCTTTTCACCGCGTCATCTTTTGAGGTTCCCCATCTCATATCCGTACTTCCATGTCAACATTTCACATCTGCATTGTATGATGGTCTTGTTTGACATCAAAAATTTTACCTAAAGGTATCAATGAAACAATTTCTAAGAAAAAATGTCGACGTTGATTCACTCATTTACTATCAACATACTGATAGGTCACCAAATGCCAGGGTTTTTCATCGAACCTTCGTCATTCTACACCAGCAATCCTAGACAATCCGTGTTGTTGTTCCATTCAAAATACCTTGTTATTTTTTTGACGTTGATCATACTAATTTCTTGTGAACACAAAAAGGTTTGGTAGTTCGATGGGACACCTCCAACTGAGATGAGACATAATTATGTGTTTTGATAGACAAATTAAATGTTTGCACAACCTACATCGTGATCCAGCATGCCAGCCAACCGTTGAAAATTGAATTCGCCGATGAACTATGAAATAATCCGCTCCCGCGCCACCATCCGGTGTTGCATTTAATCCTGAGCTTGATGCAGATTCTGTGGTAGATTGTGCAGACCACATTTACACTTATGAATTTAATACTTTATGCGACAAGGTAAGTATACTTTCTGTTTAAATTTACAAGGACATACCCAAACATGGTATTATGTACGCAAATCACTCACCTCCTGAAGAAGATGAAGAAGCGAGAGCAAGCCTCGAGGAGGTTGCATCCTACTCTTTGACTTTTATTACCAGTAAAACCAGGTTATTCTCTTGCGAGGAAGAGGTAAGCATTGTCTTTATAAGTTCTACACCTACGTTTGTGTCAATAAAAATTCACTGGTTGGATGACAACTCACTATATTTTTTTATTTTTCTGCAGGAAAATGCCTCCAAGAAATCCGACGACCAGGCGCTCACCAAGAAATACCAAAATGAAGGAAGCAGAGGTCAACAAAGGGTCTACATCGGGCACTACAAGAGATATTTTATTTGGTACCCAACCTCTGGCATTTGATGACACAGAGGAAAGCACTGGATCTAAAGTGGAGCTCTCGCATTGGGGAGACCTGTATAGAAAAATCAGTCAGGAGGATTACCCAGAGTTCACACCTCACAACAACCCGGATGTCAGAGTATTGGATGATCAAGTGTTCCCGAACATTGAGAGATCGTATCTGAAGGACGTCGGACCCCAATTCTTCCCTGCATCGAAATCTTACGATAGATAATTGACCACGCAGACATAGTGAAATGCACGATCAACAATGCAGAGGGATAATGTGTTGGTTTTTTCCTTCTAGTTGAGGTACAAAAGTATTATAAACTCAGGGACCCAGAGGAAAGTTTAAACATAGAATTCATGGTTAAATTTATGGGTATCATGACACCAGCAAGTTACAAGCCTCATGGTGGAAATAACACAAAAAATTTACAAACAGAAACATTGGCTGGTACAACACGGTAAATATCAGAGAGCCCTACATGTATTTAATGGCTTTGATTTTTCGATTATATGGAGAAAGGATTGCTAAAAAAAATCAGAAGCTTGGATTTCCTTGGCGTATACCATGGAAATTTCCGGGAGTAGTTTCAATTTGGGATCCATTATCTCCAAACAATTAAGTATCAATCTCCTACAAGCCCAGACACCAAAGGAAGGAGAAGTTTCGATCTTCTACATGACATCCTACCTGTTGGACGTAATCTGTGCAAGAAATGTTTTCACATGTATGAATTTAAGTTGGCATATCGTTGAATTGCCTGTACATGTTTATTTCAGTATATTATGAGAGAATAGGTACAAAATATCATATTCCATGATATGTGATGGGTTCATAGCCAAGATATACTTCATTATATTTAGAAAGGAATGCACTAGGATTTCAGTGGCAACCAAAAATATGATAGCTAAAGTTGGCCACTGGTACCTCGAAGAGACAAGCACCTGTATCAGAGTATTCAGAGCTACTGGTGCACCCCACCTACTCCCCATTCATGTCCCATATCGTCTCATATTGGGAGAGATTTGTTACCAGACTATTTTACAAGGTTATAATGCTTCCCTAGTAAAGGATAACAATAGATCTTTCATTCCTTATGGTTTTCATATAGAATTTATATGGTCAAAGACACTGCACAGGCGAAACAAGAAGGGTTAAATCAGCTTGAGTATTGATTCCCCATAGGACGCTTCTGCAAGCATGATCCAAAGCGTTTAGTTCCCCAACACATGTCGAAGGTATCCTCCTATTGGATGTATGCTTATGATAGTTCTGAAGATGAAATCTTTACCGAAGGCACCCAGGACTGGGAGGAAGTGCTCCATAGAAAGGATAACCCAAACATGACCATATTTAAAACAATGACCATGGATGATAAAGTTGAGGCTATAGAGCACACTAATCAATAATCTGTTAGGGTAAGAGATGGAAACTGAGCAGTAGAAGCAGTCGAGGCTCAGAGAAGGGGGATGTTGTTAATAGAAGAATCCTAAAGAGCTATTGCAAGATCAGGGGAAGAGCCCCTACTCAATCCTTTTATAGGACCTTTGAGAATCACCCCAATAAGTAAAAACGAGGAGGCATAGATAAATGTATCACATACAATTACACCAGAGGAGACCGCTGACCAAGAAAAACCCAACCCCATGTCACCATAGGCATGATCATCGGTGAATACTACTACAACTCAACATAGGTAAACAAGAGAATCAAGTGGGACAGTTATTCCTATTGTCCTCATAAATTTTATCGCCATATATGACGATGAGGAAGGTTCATAAGATTCATGCATAACCACGGTACCAATCACACAAGAGGATGAACCAGGGGAAAAATATGCTCCAGCTTCCAATGTTTTGATCCCAAATCCCCAGGAAGGCGAGAATGAGTCTAGGAACACTCTGGAAATTGAAATTCTTGGTAAATTGGGAACACATCCTCAGAATGACAGATCCAAGAATGACTTGGGTGCTGGTGAACAAGAAGAAGAAATGCAACAGCAAAAAATCGACATCTCAATGGTCGAACACCTAGCTAATGTCAATCCTTTCCCTACTTCCCCATATAGGACCAAGACTCTATCAACCAACAAGAACCTGTAGGAGGCCAAGTCACCAGAACATACAAAAAATTCCCCTACTAAGGAACTAAGAGAAACTGCCATAGAAAACCTCTACACGGTAGGAATCCTAGGCAATACTTTTCCCTCGGGAGATCAGCATATTCCTAAACTAGTAGATGAAATCGTTGATATACAGGCAATTGTTTATGACAAGAAAAGGAAAGCTGCGATGAGAAGAAAAATCAAGAAAAGGCATCTCACACTCGATAGCACAATTCTCATAACCACAGAGGAAACGTTGTTTGACACAGAAAATGCTAAGAGGACTAAATTGATCGGAGAAGGTATGGCCATAATCGATGCCACTTTAGACAGGGAAAAATGGGATGAAAGGGAGGTAACCACCATGAATAAAGAACTGGACCATATGCTACATCAAGTGGAGTACTTCCAAAATTCAACACAAGAGGTGGTACTCTTGAAGTGTGAGTTCCAAGAAATGTATGCACAATTCACAAGAGAAAGAGATCTCTTCACCGCTCGCATAGCTAATTTCCAAGAAGATACCCTCATGGGGTTGGAAACCTATAAAGACATGAAGCAATGGTATGAAAAGGCACATCAAGCCTTAGAATGGATAGACTACATCATTGAAGTGGAGAAGGGTCGAGATACAAAAGAGTATGGCATCCGAGTACTGATGGATATCAATATCGCCCTAATAAGGAAGGCAATTGAACACTAGGTAAGTATGGTATAGGAACCTCCACGAAAAATGCAGGAAATATGGGGAGAGTGTGAGAAAAGTTGGGACAAAATCAATCAGGAAATGAGGAACGTTGACCTACCAGAGTTTGGTCCATTGGAGGATTTCGTCGATTTGCATGATGTAGTCAAACAACATGAAGACCAAGGCATGGAATGTGAAGCAGATATTTCACAAATATCAAGCACGATTCGAGGGAAAGTGAAGAAGTTCATGGAACCCCCGATTAAAGGTCTTGCAATCCTACAACACTTAAGTGTCAAGCTAATAAAGTACAAGGAACAAGCAATAGAGATAAAGAAGGTCCTCTCCGCTCAGATGGATCAGCACAGGTTCCCATATGCAAATACATGCGAATATCTCTTCTTCAAGTGGTCAGAGTACGAGAGGAACCATCCACTCTAGTAAAACCACTAGATGATCAAAGAAGAAGCAAAAGACAAAAGATAGATAAAAATTTCCACGTGGTGTTTTCTTAACTTAACACAACTTTGGTAGCTATTTTTAGTTTAGTTATTTTTATAAATAAGGGCATCAACCTTGGATACATGGTCGATGGTTTTGGAGAGAAAGAATTTTTCCCTGAAATTTTGTAAGAGAACTATTTCTATGCAAGTTATTTTAATTAAGAAGTTCTATTTAGAACCAAAGACACTTCTATCATCTAAGGCGTGAATGTGATTGGACCAAGGGGGATTATCTCTGTCTATGGATTCAATATTTGTTGTTGTATTTATTAAGAGTTGTTGTATCTATTATTAAAATTTATATTATAATGTTGCAACAGTTCTATTATTTTAGTTGATGAATAGAAATCGATTGTGTTAACCTGTGATTGATAATAGAGCATTGAAAATTACTTTTCTTGCACTAACTTCTTGTCCTATGTATATATTATTATTTTTTGTAACTGTTATCTCAGAAAATTTCAAATGTCTACTAATCAAAATGGTATTAATTCTAGTTTGAATTAGTTTAGATCTTCTTTGTCTGCATGCTAAGGTATAAAGGTTATCTTGACACCCAACATTCCCCCAACATACATTTTAACTTCCCTTTGCCATTTATTTTAAGATTTATCTTTCTTTGTTATAAATATTAAGAAAAAGAACCAAAAGAGAACTGCATAGCCTAAGGAAGGGTTTCACAAAAAAGACATATATGTCAATCACGATATAAATCCCATCGATAATTCCAGCCAGATCGCGAATCTAGAGAACCATACCACTCAATAAATGTTTGCGAGTCTAATTGGGCCTCACAAGCAATTTTGGTTCATACTATTGTGTTAAAGGGATCTTGGACCCCTCAATAGAATTGGTGCTAGAAGGAGGGCCTGAACGAATTCATGGCTAACAATATTTCTGATAAAAGATTATGCAAAGTCTATAGATTCAAAACAACCCACATGCATGTCTAGTCACTCTCAAGATAAACCACATACAGAGAGTAATCCAGAAACAAGTAACTCACCTCAACACGAAGAGGAAGAATACTTGTACCCTGAAATACCTTATGCTCTTCCCCACGAAGAGTTAAATAAGTTCAGAAGAATCACTAGAGCTTATGCCCGATAGATCATAGAATTACCTTTAGCTCCTTTAATTCCTCGAAGAAAAAAAAAAACATACCAGTTGTTGACACCCCTGATCAAGTATTCATTCACACGATAGAAGACCTAATATATTTTTCCCTCACAGAGATTGAAAAACCCTTAATCTAATACCCAAAACACCAGCTAGTAATTACTCTGAACCTGGTGATTTCGAATCTGAAGAGGAAGGATCTAACTCAGATTGCCTAGGTTCTGACTCAGAAGACATAGAGGATAATAATGATAATAATGGAGAAATGGGAGATCAACCTCAAGATAACAAACCATGGTTGGAAATAAATGCTTTGGCGATTCTAGGACAGATGCATAACCTACCCAGACATCCAAAAAAATTACTTCCTAAATTTGACCCTGAAACATCCAGATTACCTAAGGACCATATTAAGAAGTTCATATTAGCTATAAGTTTGATGAATTTGCAACACAAAGATGTATTGTGTAGACATTTTCCTTACACCTTTGAAAATTTAGCCTCGAATTGGTATTTCAACCTACCAATTGGTTCCATAACTAGTTGGACAAAGTTTCAAAAGGATTTTTTGGACAAATTTGTCAAAGAAACTACCACGAGCTTTAATGGCTGAGATTTTCATCGCCACTATGAGTCCAAAATAAAAGGTTAAATATTTCAACCAAAGGTTCACCACCATTTTGAAAAAATTCCAAATCGAGTCTAAACCTACCTAGGAGTTGCAAATTGAAGTATATGCTAATTCCCTCCCAACTTTTATTTCCATGTTCGTAAAAAGGGTTTCCAAACATACCCTAGAAGGAAATTTCGAAGAAGCTAAAATGATTGAATTCCAAATGAAAGGGTGCAAAGAAGGTCATATATCACTAATAAAAATGAAACCCAACCTCTACCTAAGAGAGGAATCTTTTTAAAAAGACCCCCAGGAAAACAAATAGAACAAGGTCCTAAAAAGGAGGCAGGGGATTTGGAAAACCTGCATTGGATGATAAAAAAACTTTCCAACGAGATCATAGACATGAAAAGGAGTGTTGTGGAAGGAAACCAAAATCAAAGACCTTATAAACCCTTTTTAAAAAGAAATCCACCCTTCAAAGCTATAGAACCTCCCCCAACTAACCTAAACGTTGACCTAGGTAACGTAGCGTTTGACTCTTTCTACACATATCACCAAGAAAATCATTGAAAGGGACTGCCCTCAATGGTTGCATGCTATGAATCTAATGGCTAATCAATTCCTAGATGAATGTTCTCTAACCGAACAGCCCAATAGATCCGCAATAAATTCCATTGATCAATAAAGTCAAGAGCCACTAGAAGAGACAACCATGCTTTTATGAGATTCCAACCACCTGATGCCTTTCAACAATGCCGCTAAAGTGCAGGGACCTCCTGATGAATTTCTAGATGTACAGAAATGAGGTAGAAGTCAACTTGTCCAAAGTAATCCTACCACTACTCAGTTATCTAGAGGGAAACCAACGACCGATCACCCCAAACCGTTATTTTTTCCCAAAGAAACCCCACAAACATAAACACACAGGAAGCTCCTAAACTAGACTAAAATGTGGTAGAATACTTGAAGAAGATTAAGGATATTGTGTTTGTCATGGACATGTGTAGGATCCCTCAACAAAATGATTTTCTATTACAGGCCTTAAAATCAATAGATACCCCTATGAAAAGCACTGATCAAAGTGAGGTCCCATCTCCCATAGATTTAACAAATAATTCAAGTGTGAATGCTTGATATTTAGAAAAAAAAGGAAGGCCTTTTGTTCCTCCCTTCCTCTTGACGGTTTAAGTTTTCAACAGAAATCTACATAATTCCCTAGTCAATTCAGGGGCATATTCAAATGTCATGCCATTGTCAATTTGCAAGAAATTGAATGCAACCCCACTCAAAAGTGATAAACACGCTATACAACTGTATAGGACTCAGGTAAAGGTCATTGGGGAACTGAAAGATGTCATGATCAGAATTTCTATGCACCCCAAATTTGTTCAAGTAATTGACATAATTTTGGTAGACATTCCAGAGGCTTATTGAATGCTACTTAGTCGAGACTGGTCTGAGAAATTAAACGGATACTTTAGTACCGACTGGGCTCACCTTTGGTTACCATTAAAAGGACATCCAAAAATGATCAGGATCGACAGAGAAAGATACCTCAAACATACTGTCATTGATTTAGAAACCCTAAATGAACCCTCATCAACAGAGTTCCCTATGTTAGGAAAATACTCCTGTGATTTTGATTTCGGTAATTTCACCACCCACATTTTTGACATACCTTCCGCACAAAATTTTGAAATGATTTTTCAAATAGACGTACTAGTAACCTCAAAAGAGAGCATCCTCTGTCAATATGTTTCGACAAAATTAGCAGACAATAAGGTTGAAATTGAAAAAATAACTAGACATGAAGAAGTTAGAAATTCCTCTCCACAAATTTGCACATTGTACTTTGATGGTTCTTAATCACAAGAAGGGTCAAGAGCAGGATGTATCCTCATTGACCCAAAGGGGAAACAAAACTTCTTATCCTGTAGATTAGAATTTGAATACACTAATAACATTGTTGAATACGAAGCTCTAGTCCAGGGACTAAAGAAATCCATCGACTTAAACATCAAAGAATTTAAATTTTTTGGAGACTCCGAAATTATCGTTAGGCAAGTGAAGAATACTATCCATTACAATTCACCTCACTTAATAAATTTCCAGCAAGAAGTGCAGAGACTAATAGACAATTTTGAGGCCTTCAACATTATCGTTGTTCCCAGGATGCAAAATACCCTTGTTTATTCTCTAGCCACTGCGGCCTCAAGATTATCTCCTTGAGAAGACTATGAAGCCTCAAGGTTTGGATTAGAACTTCTCTACAAACCATCGGTACCTAACAACATTTCTAACTAAAAATTCTTTGAAGGGGATGAACATATTGTATACTTCCTAACTAATCAAGAGCTACTCATCGAAACATATCTCCACCACCCTAGCAGGGGAAAATACCACGCTGAGGACAAACCCAAGTTCCACACGATAACAAAAGGAGTGGCCAATATGGAAAACCTTTTTGACTTGAGGGAAAGGTTTAGGGGACCAAAGAATGCAAAAATAGGGAGATCATGCCCTATATATGAAACTATAAACCTAGGCACCCTCGAGAATCCCAATAATGTCAACCTAGGCAAGATAGTGTCCAAAGAAGACATGAAGGCTTATCTTAAACTATTTAAGGAATATAAAGATGTCTTTTCTTGGTCTTACCAAGAATTGAAAATGTATGATACTCGCATTATCCAACATACGATCCCGTTGAAATCTAGAATAAAACCCTTCCAACTGAATATTAGGAAGTACCACCCATCTCTGGAACCTCTAATGTATCAAGAGATGAAGAAATTATTAGATGCCAATATTATCTTTCAGGTAAGACACTCTGCATGGATATCTAATATGGTGCATGTGAGAAAGAAGTCTAGGGAGATCCATTTGTGTGGATTTCAGAAACCTTAATAGAGAATTATAAAAAGATAACTACCCAGTCCCACCCATGGAACAACTCTTATAGACAATATCCGACTCTGAAATGTTTTCCCTCCTAGATGGTTTCTTGGGATATAACTAGGTCCTGGTTTCAGAAGATGATCAATTAAAACTACCTTCCAAACCAAGTGGGGAACATTTTCTTATAAACGCACGCCCTTGGGGCTGATTAACACATGGGATACCTTCCAGAGGGCCATGGATGTATCCTTTCAAGGATGTATTGACAAGTGTGTGTTATTCTATTTAGATGACATAACAATATACTAAAAAAATAAGGAATACCACATTCAACATTTGACTCAAATCTTTGAAAGATGTAGGAAATATGGAATATCTTTGAACCCTAAGAAAACCATCTTTGGCATAGAGGAAGGGAATATACTAGGCCATATTATATCTCAAGAAGGAATTAGCATCGACCCTGAGCATATAAAAGAGATAGCTCAACTTCCTTTGCCTCGCAATAAAAAGGCCATGCAATCTTTCTTTGGGAAAATCAATTTTCTAAGAAAATTTACTCATTTCACCGAAATCGTCAAAACTTTACAAAGAATGATCCACAAATATGAAGAGTTTAAATGGGATGAAGAGAAGAAATGTGCTTTCAATAACATCAAAACTTCTATCTCCCAAGCACCAATGTTACGAAGCCCTGATTTCAGCAAAGATTTTTTCTTTTATACCTTTGCTTCTGACCAATCCTTGGTTGCAGTACTTACCCAAAAGGATAATGAAAACAATAAAGCACCATTATCCTTTATGATCACCAACCTCCAAGGAGCCAAACTGAACTACCTTTCTATAGACAAACAATATTACGCAGTATATAAAGTAGTCAAACATTTCAGATCCTATATCCTAAAAAATCACACTAAATTCATAGTACCTCATCCAACGGTCTGATCTCTGTTCACTCAACAAGATATGGGAGAAAGAAGGGACAATTGGATGGAAGTCATCCAAGAATTTGATCTAGACATAAAACCTGCCAAAAAGTCAAAGGTCAAGGATTGTGTAAAATGGTTGTTGAAGCCCAAGGTCTGATTAACGCAGAAGAACCCGGTTGGGAAAATGAGCTATCATTATGGTGCGGTGAAGCCTTATACGTACCTCCTAAGAAAGAATCCTGGTATGAAAACTTGTCTTATCTCCTGCATCATGGAACTTGTCTAGAAAATCTAAACCCTAGAGAAAGGAGAGCCCTCAGGTTAAAATCCTCTCAATATTGCCTCATAAATTCTATTCTTTTATACATAAACTATGATGGAGTACTCCTTATATGTATTGAACAGGACGATGTAGGAAATATAATGAGAGAACCCCATGATGGCCCATTAGGTGGAAATTTTGTGAGAGAAACCATGACTCATAAAATATTAAGGGTTGGTTATTATTGGCCTATTCTGTTCGGGGACACTCATGCATATGCTAGGAAATGTAACGCTTGTCAAGTAAGCGATGGTAGAGAAAAGAGGGGAGTCATTCCGCTCCAGCCAATGACCATATCCAGACCATTCGAACAATGGGGAATGTATGTCATAGGAGAAATTATTCCCAATTCTTAGAAACAACATAAATATATCTTGACTTCCATATATTATTTTAGGAGATGGACGAAGGCTATCCCTCTCATGCATGTTAATGAAAAGGTAGTAATCCAAATTTTAGAACAACAACTGTAAAAAGGTTTGGATTTTCCTCCATTCTCATTTTTTACAATGTTGCCTACTTTTCTTCCACGCTCTTGACATAATTCTCCCTTGATAAGGGGATCATAATAATACATTTTGCTAACTACTATCTACAAGGGAATGGGGTATCAAAGTCAACTAATAAAACCCTGGTGAGGATTTAAAAAAAAACAGTTGTTGAGAATCAAAGGAATTGGCATAATTTGTTTCATAATGCCTTACGGGCTGATAGAGTAACATCTAAAGAATCCATAGGAAACTCTCTATACTTTCTAGTATATGGACACAAAACCATTATCCCCAATAGATTGGATCTTCCATATTTACAACTTTCCCATGCATCAAAAGGTCAGCCCTCATATGCTCTACAAAAAAGGATTGATACTCTTCTCATGCTAGATGAAGAAAGAGAAAGGGATAAAGTTAAGTTCACCACTCATAAATAGGTAGTTAAAATATGGTTCGACAAACATAAGGCCAAAAAAAAAAATGAATTAGTAGACCTAGTATTGAAGTGGGATAAAGCAAACGAGTCCAAAGTAAAACACTTAAAGTTCCAAAATCTATGGCTCAGACCTTTCCAGGTGGCCGAGAAAATCGGGGCAAGCACATACCGGTTGCAGAACCTGAGAAGGGAATCCAACACCGTCCCGATGAATGGTCAGGCCTTAAAACAATACTTCTAAAAAAAAATATTATTATTCTGTCTTTTGATGCTTTGTTTGAATATCTGTTTCTTTTTTATCATACATTTTGATCAGGGTAAGTGTGTGGGTTAGGAAAGAACATTTTTGAACTTCTTTTATTTATTTATTTTTCTTTATTACTTTCTTTTAACTAAGTTGTGTTTTGTAAAGAAATGGTCGACTTTAATAAATACGGTGAAGCAGACTCTGGTCCTGACCTATACTTACATGCGAAATAAGATATGTTGGGAAAATACAAATATTCAAAATATCCACATCTTGTCTTTGCGAGCATACTACCTTGGTAAATGATGAAACATCCACCTTGTGGTCTATTAAAGCTAAAAGGAAAACATGGCTAGTTGAAAAGGATCACATGTACCTCTAGACAGAGTTAGGGAGGGATTCACCTTAACAAGTTTCACCTTGCCAATAACAGATGTCCTCCTCTCTGACTCACCTTGGAATTTTTACCAGAAGAAAATGATCTATATTAAAAGGAGTACAAATTTTGAGAGGGTATGTAGATAACTCTGTAGGGGCTATGGATGCTCGCTGGCAGTGAAGCAAGGTCTGTGATGTCGGGGTGACTCCATCAGGGCTATGGATTCTCACTGGAAGCGGAGCAACACCATAGCAAGGGAATGATAACTAAAAATGGCATCACACTAGGGGACGCCTTACCCAACTCTTATCAAGGAAGGACATGGATTGCAGTAAAAAGGAAAGATCGTGGAAAAAGGGCTGAACCCCATAGGCGGATCTAGATTCACAAACCCATGAAGTTGTGTACACATTGATAGGACACATTCTATTGAAAGTAATGGAATAAATCATGATGGTTTCTCGATCAGTTTTGCACAAGCTAAGCCCGAAGGAAGGATTAGAGATTCTATTTTCACCCAGATAATCGCCATTTGTTGAGAAATCAACACACCCTAAAAGACTTTGCGAAATTTTTTTATTTTTGGGTACCACTTATCATTTTTTTTAATCAGAGTCAGTATTGTGGGAGGGATGGACTTATATTGATTCTTGTTATCGGTTATTCTTTTTTGGTTGGAAGTTATTGACGTATTGATTTCTTATTTTAGTAACATGGCATGAAGGGCCTAAAATGTACATGACTTAAAAAAATTTAATGATCGTCGATTGGAAAATTATGTTCTATAGTACAGTTCTTTAACATCACCGATACATTTTTGGCATTGGAAAAGATCCAAGATATCTGAAAAATATGAACAACCATCACAAATCGTCGATCGTCGATAGCCGATACATTTTCTGCATCGACGAACTTCGAGGGATGAAACTGTGAAACATTAACCGTCATAAATCGTCAATCATCGATACATCATTGACATCGGCAGGATAGGATGATGTAGCTAGGGATGTATGTCTAAATATAATCACCAATGCCGAAAAAAACATGTCTCACGTAGAGGTCAAAATCAACAACCACATGTCTTTTCCACGTAAATAGTCCATATGAATTAGTATTTTCCCCGTGTCGTCTTTTGAGGTTCCCCATAATCATCATGTCAGCGCTATACAGTGATCTTGGTCAGCATCAGAAACTTTGCCTAAAGTTATAAACGAAAAAATATTGTCTAAGAAAAACGATTGACACTGATTCACTCATTTACTATCGACAGATTAATAGATCACCAAACGCCGGGATTTTTCATCGAACCTTCGTCATTCTACATCGGAAATCCTGGATGATTCGTTCTATTGTTCCATTCAAAATACCTTATTATTTTCCCGATGTCGATCATACTAATTTCTTGTGAACAATAAAAGGCTTAGTAATTCGATGGGACACCTCCAACTAAGATGAGACAAAATTTTGTGTTTTGATAGACAAATTAAATTTTCTCCCAACCTACATCACAATCTTGTGCGTCAACCAACCGTTGAAATTTGAATTCACCGATGAACTATGAAATAATATGTTCCTGTGCTGCCAACCGGTGTTGCATTTAATCCTGAGCATGATGTAGATTTTGTGGTAGATTGTGCAGACCACATTTACACTTCTGAATTTAAGACTTGACGCGACAAGGTAAGTATACTTTTCGTTTAAATTTACAAGGTCATACCCAAACATGGTATTTTGTTCACAAATCACTCACCTCCCGAAGCAAATGAAGAAGCAAGAGAAAACATCGAGGAGGTTGTATCCCACTCTCTAACTTTGATTAGCAGTAAAACCAAGTTAATCTCTTGCGAGGAAGAGGTAAGCATTGTCTTTATCAATTGTACACCTATGTTTGCATCCATAACACTTCATTGGTTGGCTGACAACTCACTATAATTGTTTCTTTTTTTGCAGGAAAATACCTCCAAGAAATCCAATGATCGGGCGCTCGCCAAGAATGCCCAAAATGAAGGAAGTAGAGGTTAGTGAAGGATCTACACCGGGTGTTGCAAGAGAGCTTTATTTTGTCTCGAAGAAAAAATTAGTTATCTGCACATCTACCAAAAGGAGTTTGCCCAACCTTCGATTTATTCGACACAAAGGCAAGCACTAGATATAAAGTGGTGCTTCCGCATTGGGGAGACATGTATAGAAAAATAAGTCAAGAGGATTACCCAGATTTCACACCTCACAACAACCGAGACGTCATAATATTGGATGATCAAGTGTTCCCAAACATTAGTAGATCATATCTAGAGGACATCAGACCCCAATTTTTCCCTGCATCAAAATCTTAGGATGGATAATTAACCACACAGACACAGTAAAATGGACGGTCAACAATGCAGAGGTCTAATGTGTTGGTGTTTTACTTCCAGTTGAGGTACAAAAGTATTATAAATTCAGAGACCCAGAGGAAAGGTTAAACAAATACTTCGTGGTCAAATTTTATGAGTATCATGACACTAGCAGGTTACTATCCTCATGGTGGAAAGAAGAACAAAAACTCACAAACATAAACAATGGTTGGTACAACATGGTAAATCTCAGAGAGCCCTACAAGTATTTAATGGCTTTGATTTTCCTATTATATGGAGAAAAGGATTTCTCAAAATTTTCAGAAGCTTGGATTCCCTTGGCGTATACCATGGCAATTTCTAGGAGTAGTTTCAATTTGGGAGACATTATCTCCAAACAACTGAGTATTAATCTCCTACAGGCCCAGACACCAAAGGAAGGAGAATTTCTGATCTTCTACATGGCCTCCTCCTTGTTGGACGTAATCTACGCAAGAAAGGTTTTCACAGGTATGAATTTAAGCTGCCATATTGTTGAATTGCCTGTACATGTTTATTTTAGTATCTTATGGGAGAATAGGTACAAAAGATAATATTCCATGATATGTGATGGGTTCATATCCAAGATACACTTAAATATCTTCATAAAGGAATTCCCTAGGCTTTTGGTGGCAACAAAAAAGATGATATCTAAAGTTGTCCATTGGTACCTCAAATAGACAAGCACATATATAAGAGTGTTTGGAGCTACTGGTGCACCCCACCTACTTCCCATTCATGTCCTGGATCATCTCATATTGGGAGATATTTGTTACCAGACCATTTTACAAGGTTATAATTCTTCCCTGGTAAAGGATAAAAATAGAGCTTTGATTCCCTATGGTTTTCATAAAGGATTTTATATGGTCAAAGACATTGCACAAGACAAACAAGAAGGGTTAAATAAACTTGAGTATCGGTTCCCAATAGATTTCTTTCATAGGAATGATCCAAAGGGTTTAGTTCCCCAGCACGCGTCGTAGGAATCCTCCTATTGGTCGTATGCTCATGATAGTTTTGAAGATGAAATATTTACCGAAGGCGCCCAGGACTTGGAGGAAGTGATCCATAGAGAGGCTAACCCAAACATGACCAGATTTAAATAAATGATCGTGGATGAGCAAGTCGAGACTATAGAGCACACTAATCAAGAATCCATTATGGTAAGAGACAAAAAACAAGAAGCAAAAGTGGTTGAGGCTCAATGAAGGGGGATGATGTTACTAGAATAAGTCGAAAGAGCTATTGCTATATTATGGGAAGAGCCCCTACTCAATCCTTTTATAGGACCTTTGAGAATCACACCAGTAGGTACAAATGAGGAGGTAGAGATAAATGGCTCACAAAAACTTACACCATAGGAAACCTCTGACCAAGAAACCCCAACCCCATATCACCACAGGCATGATCATTGGTGACTACTACTACAGCTCAACGAAGGTCAGCAAGAGAATCAAGTGGGACAAGTATGCTTACTATCCTCATAGATTTGATCACCATATATGATGATGAGGAAGGTTCAGAAGCTTCGCACATAACCTCGTTACCAATCACGCAAGAGGAGGAACCAAGGGAAACATCTTCTCCATCTTACGATGTTTTGATCCAATATCCATAGGAAGGTGAGCATGAGTATAGGAACACTCTAGAAACTGAACTTCTAGATCAATTGGGAACAAATCCTCAAAATGATATCTCCAAGAATGACTTGGGTGATGGTGAATAAGAAGAAGAAATGTAGCAGCAAAAAATCGACATCTCAACGACCGAACCCACAGCTAATGTCGATTATTTTCCTACTTCCCCATCTAGGACCAAGACTCCATCAGCTGAAGAGAAAGTGTAGGAGTCCAAGTCACCAGAACATACATAAGTTTCCCCTATGAAGGAACTAAGATAACCTGCCATAGAACACCTCTACACAGTAGGAAGCCTAGGAAATACTCTTCCCTGGGGAGATCAACAGATTCCTGAACCAGTGGATGAAATCATCAATATACAGGAAATTTCTTATGATAGGAAAAGGAAATTTTTGATGAGAATAACAATCAAGAAAAGTAAGCTCATGCTCGATAGCACACTTCTCATAACCATAGAGGAAACATTGTTTGACATAGAAAATGCTAGGATGAATGAGCTAATTGGAGTAGGTATGGCCATAACCGATGCCACTTTAGACAAGGAAAAACAAGATAAAATGGAGGTAGCCACCATGAAAAAGGAACTGGACCATCTGTGACATCAAGAGAAGTACTACCAAAATTCAACACAAGCGGTGGTAATATTTAAGTGTGAGTTTCGAGAAATGTATGCACAATTCACAAGAGAAAGAGATCTCTTCACCGCTTGCATAGTTGATTTCCAAGAAGATACCCTCATGGGGTTGGAAACCTGTAAAGACATGCAGCGATAGTATGAAAACGAACATCAAGCATTATAATGGATAGAATACATCAACGAAGTGCAGAAGGGTCGAGATACAAAATAGCATGACATCTTAGTATTGATGGATAACAACATCACCCGAATAAGGAACACAGTTGAACATTGGGTAATTATGGTCCAGTAACCTCAACGAAAAATGCAGGAAATATGGGGAGAGTGTGAGAAATTTGGGAGAAAATCAATCGGGAAATGAGGAACATTGACCTACAGGAGTTTGGTCCACCAAAGGATTTCGACGATTTGGATGATGTAGTCAAACAACATGAAGAACAAGGCCTGACATGGGAAGCATAGATTTCACAGATATCAAGGATGATCATGGGGCAAGTGAAGAAGTTCATGGAATCCCAGATTAAATCTCTTGCAATCCTATAACACTTAAGTGTCAAGCTAATCAAGTACAAGGAATGAGCAATAGAGATAAAGGAGGTCCTCTCCGCTCTGATGGATCAACACTTGTTCCCATATGCAAATACATGCAAAGATCTCTTCTTCAAGTGGTCAGAGTACGAGAGGAACCATCCACTCCAGTAAAACCACTAGATGATCAAAGAAGAAGCAAAAGACAATAGATAGATAAAATACACCACGTTGCATTTTATTAACTTAACACAACTTTAGTAGTTATTTTTAGTTTAGTTATTTTTATAAATAAGGGCATCAACCTTGGATACAGGGTCGATGACTCGATGGTTTTGGAGAGAAAAATTTTTTTCTGAATTTTTTTAAGAGAACTATTTCTATGCAAGTTCTTTTAATTAAGAAGTTTTGTTTAGAGCTAAAGACACTTCTATCATCTAAGGCATGAATGTGATTGGACCGAGGGGGATTATCGTTGTCTACAGATTTGGTATTTGTTGTTGTATTGAGTAAGAGTTGTTGTATTTGTTATTTAAAGTTATCTTATAATGATGAAACAGTTGTTTTATTTTAGTTGATGAATATAAATCGATTGTGTTAACTTGTGATTGATAATAGAGCATTGAAAATTACGTTTCTTGCATAAATTCTTGTTTCATGTATATCTTCTTCTTTTTTGTAACGGTTATTTTGGACAATGTCTAATGTCTACTAATCATAATGGTATTAATTCTAGTTTTAAGTAGTTTAGATCTTCTTCGTCTGGATGCTAAGGTATAAAGGTTATCCTGACACCCAGCCTTCCCCCAACATACAATTTAACTTCCCTCTGCCATTTAGTTTAATCTTTATCTTTCTTTGTTATAAATATTAAGAAAAATAACTAAAAGAGAACTGCTTAGCCCAAGGAAGGGTTTCACAAAAAATACATATATGTCAATCACGATATAAATCCCATTGATAATTCCATCCAGATCGTGAATCTGGAGAACCATAACACTTAGTAAACACTTGCAAGTCTAATTGGGCCTCTCAAGCAGCTTTGGTTCCTGCTGTTGAGTTAAAGGGATCTCAGACCCCTCAACACCTTGATAACTGGTGTATATTCGATAAAGACTTCTTCAATATCTTCATCATTCGATTCTAGACACCAGTCTCAAAAAGGCATGGCATATTTGGGGGAATCACATTGGTAGTGTCAATGGGAGCTTGTGCATAGATTTTATCATTTAATCTCTATTGATCTAACAACTGATTTATCACCAGGGCCATGGAGTTTACCCACTGATGGAAAGTTCGTTTCTAAGTGATTATGTTGGTGATAAGAGAAAAAACTATCATTGTTGAAACTATCTAAGTTAAAATCCATGTGAGGTGGTTTGGGTTGCTTTGTTAGACTATCTCGTCTCTTAAAGAATAGTCGAAAATTTTGAGGTTTTGATGATCCTTCACCGACATTCCTTTTAATATCTATCATTTCATTAGAAAATTTCTTTACTTATTTAACCACACTATTGATATCCTTTGGTTCCTTTTCAGGTGGTTTAGTTAACAACAAGGGTCTCTTCCCAGTCGTTTTGGTTTCCTCGGTATGGGATTGATGTTCATAGAAATAGAGTTCTCTTTCTACTGTTTTAGCTTCATCAAAGCTAAGTTTCAATTTATTTTTTTATCCCTTTTGACAAAGATCGCTATGGAAGGAGTTAACATTATCGTATAATATTCAATTTCCAAGCATTGAGTCGGAGCTACGTCATGGGGAAATTTGATTAAGACATTAAGAAACCTTTGGTTAAAATATTTTGCCTTATCTTTCTTGTCCATATTGATGGCCCCTAACTCTTTGTGCATAGATGAAGTCGTTTTCCTTTCCCCAAATTTCCCGATAAACAACCTTTCAAAATCATCCCACTCAGTTATAGAACCGGGTGGAAAGCTAAAATACCAAGTAGATTCTTTGCATGAAAAAGTATAAGGGAAAATCCTACAAACCACATCTTCATGTTGGACCTAGGGACCTAGATTTATTTGGATCAAATTTTGGAAGGTCTTCTAGGGACCTAGATTTATCTGGATCAAATTTTGGAAGGTCTTCTAGGGACCTAGATTTATCTGGATCAAATTTTGGAAGGACTTTATCATATTCTCTTGGCATTTCATGTAACGGTCCAACGAAATTCAGAGCACCTTGGGCCCTCCAATGAGGTATAACTTCTCTATTGTTATCCCCCCCCCCCCCATTATTNCTCCCCCCCCCCCCCATTATTAGTTCTAGAGTGATTTATGGGTTTTCACCTTCAATTCCGTCCTCGGGTTCAACAAGGAAATGTGCAACTCGACTCAAGGTTCTCATAACTTCTTATAGGGAATTTTTGATGAGGTCATCTACAGACTTAACATAAAAATTAGGATCAATATTAGGCATTTCTACATGAGTCGCTTTCCTTCTAGGAAGCTCATAGGGTGTTGGTATATTGCCAAGTATCTTTGCTTAAGCATTTGTAATCCTATGGGTTTCAGTGAGCTCTTGTCTTGGTACACGAAACCAAGTTTCAAAATGTGTTTCCGGACTACCCGAGGCACTTCCGAAATTAGGATTTGAGTCTTCGTAGGTAACTTCTTTTTCATATTTGATTCAATGGAAAAGATACAGATTGGGATTATTCCCTAAAGACTGATTTATGTTGTGTAAATCATGTTGGACACTTGGGCTGACCCAGGTTCTGATCTCAAAGGTTTCCAACAAAACCATCAAACTATCGACCCTCCTTGTAAACTAGAAGGAAATGTTGTGCACAAAGCGCATAATGCAGTCTCACCTGAGATAACTTATGGGGGAATACAATACTCATATGTCTACATTCAGGGAATGGATTGGGACTATACTCTATTCCTTTTTCTCATGCATCACACTTATTATCCATTCATTTAAATCTAGTATTTATTCATTAACCAAACTATGCATGCATGTTTTCATAATATAAGTTAACCATTCATTCTTTAACTGATAAATAACATAACAAAAAATCAACCATTCAGAAACATAAACACAATGGATTTACCATGGTTCACCCCCTGGGGCTATTTCCACAAAGATATGTCTCTTATGCTCTTTTATTCATCATTCTACAAAATATGCGTTGCGAATATTATATTATTTAGGATTACAATAAAAAAGTAGTATGATGTCCATCCGTGAGGTGGACTAGACCACACCAGGTTCCACAACCTATGACCTAACCCTAAAAAACTAGCTTATTCAAACCAAAACTACATCTCCCTTACAAATTGACCAATGACCAACCTTTGTTAGACCTCCTATGCCTTTATTTATACTAGTCTATACCCTAACCCTAACATGGCTAGGTTTGTCTACATGTGCACCACACTGCTTTTCCTCCATCTTCCACATGCTTCTTTTCTTTCATCTTCTGCATGTTGTTTTTCCTTCATCTTATGCATGTTTCTTTTCCGCCACATATGTCGTGTGCTCAAAAAATAGGATTCTCTTTCCCAAAATAGGCCTACGCCCAAAAATAGGTTTTTCTTTCCCAAAACAGGCCTGCACCCCAAAATAGGCTTTTCTCTCCCAAAATAGGCATGTGCCAATAGGCCCCCAACACTGACATGTGGCTCGTCCTGAGCCACTCAGCCTTAGTTGACATTCTGGATGGCTAGTTGTAACTCCTAAAACACATTTTCCAATTGAATGAATTTCTCTTTAACTTGTGTTCTCTGCTCTGTCAACTTTTCCACACTTTGCACTATAATCTTCTCTACTAGCACTTCTCTGCATTCTACATGTATTTTCTCTATCTTCCCCTTCTTTTCTTGTAGTTTTTCTATCATCCCTTGTTCTTCCTGCTGTAGTGGCTCCAGCTGAGCTTGTCTTTATTTATTTTCATCTTTTACAACCTTCAGCTCTGCCTGTAGGTTCTTCATATCCTACACACTCCTAATCCTCTCTAGGATGGCCATTTCCTTCTAATGTTTATTTAAGTCCTAAATGTCTACACTTATCTTCTCTTTCTTTTGGTCCAGTTGTTGTATTTTCTTGTCTTCTTTCATGTTGGTCCACATTTGAGCAGTCTTTTCATATAGGACTTCAACTACCTTAGCTCCCTGCGCATTAATATTGTCGATGTGTGTGGTAGCCTCCTTTTCTCTTTGATCTATGACTTCTGGGGGTGTAGTAGGAGTCAATTTTTCCGTGAACTATGTGGTCTCCTATTGGTATTTCTCCATGAGTTGCACAATCCTTTGAAACTTTCCTTCTGGTGTGACTTTCATCTCTTGTGCACAATCTAGGATGTTTTTATAGACATCTATTAGTCTCTTTTCTATTTATTTTTGCGCGTCTCTTCTCCTCCTCTTTCTCCATGGTCAATTGATCACAAGTAATTTGTAGCACTTCGGCAACCTCCCTGCCAATTTCCAAGTTAGTAGCATCTGTACAAGCTCTGGATTGGACTTCTAGAATCACACTTGTTTGTAGTCCGTATAGGGCCTTTGTAGGTATCTGCGCCATAACCAACTCAAGTTGGTCTATGTCTCCAACTGGGTTCTATGTTGTCTCCTCATCAATTCTCAGCATATGTTGTGTGACCTTGAAGGTGTCGCTTCCCTTCACCACTACCTGACCTATTTCTTCATATTCCTTCTGCACAGGTGCTTGTTGTGTCTTCTTTGTCTATTGCACTGTAAATTGTTGATCTATAGGAATCTGCAGCCTTTGTAGAGTATCATGGAATTCAACCAACTTAGCCATGATTTCTTCCTTTGCACCTCTATTGCGCATACCACATCTTCGCCTCTGTCTTGGACTTTGTCTGCCACTAAATTGACATCGTCCTTTTTAATTGTGATTACTGGAGGCTTCTTATGGTATTTCATTTGATTTCATGTTTTCTCCTGCAGCATTGCATTTATCTTCATCTGTGAGGGTTGCACCCCCGTCTTCTTCTTCTATGAATCCTCCTCTTTGGGCCGAGATATTTCTCCATTATTTTAATCACCCTTGATTTCTTCCCTTGACACCATTTCTTTATTCTTGGGATTTTTCTCTGTTGCATTGCTTCCTGACACTTGAGCATTCTTTGCAGCCTTTATAGTGTTTTTGGATAGACTACTTGTCTTTTTCGATGTGCCTACCTCTGTTTTCTCCTTTGGTTTGGATTATTTATTTTTGTTGGAACCTTCCACTACGTGGGATAGTCTTTGACAATCCATTCAACCTCTTCCCTTGATGCATAGTATTGCATTTCCAACCACTTTTTCTTCAGGTGCCTTGTGTCCTGGATCCACATGTGATGTTTATATGCCTTAAACCCGAAAATACCTTCGTTCTCCTAGAACACCTCAATAGGAATCCTCCACACTTTTTTTGTTTTCTGTTGCATGTCTTCCATAAACATGGCAAACACTGTGTTGTTTTCTTTTTTATTCTTAATGTCCTTATCTTGCTAGAAGGTTTTGTATCTAGCTGCGTAACACTTCCCCTTCCTATATACAAATGCTGAGAACTTTAGTTCCTTCCATCCTACCAAAGCTATGAGTATGAGGAGCAAGGAATAATGGAACTCAGTTCCATTTTCCAACGCATCCCTGGAGATAATCAAAAACAGATTTAATAGGTATGGTGCCCAGCTAAACATCACTCCTTTTGTGCACTACATGGCTTCTTCTATGACTCCTACTGGGGCCTCTTCCTTCCTGCACTTCCTCAACAATTTGCAAGCCATTATCTTGTTGGAAAACCTTGTCGCGACGTCATTGATGTATTTTATGACTATACCTCGGTTCCCCCTATTTGTTCCAAACTGCTCTTTCACTATTTCTACAATTTCCTTTTCTCATGATTTATTCTCTACGTACTCTTCGGGTTGTGCCAATAGTGGGAAACCTTGTAATTTTTGCAATCAAAGAAACGTCAATGGGGACTCATTTATCCATCCACAGGATACCTCCATGTACCTTGGCCAATAACTACTTCACACATAGTCCCACATTCTTACCGTGCCCGAAATGCGGTATATCAAATAGGTTCATGATACCTGAATTATACAACCCTGTAATCCACTATGCGGGCTCCAAGATGGGTCCTCCTAGGGGTCCTATCTCCTTGGTGTCCTCCAAATAATTTTCCCGCGCAAGGTATGAAAACCTTCAGAGGTGTCATGTTGAATGCTGAGTGGTCAATTGCTATGTTCCTCACACAATTTCACCTAGGTTTCTCTCTTCAGATCTCTATTTGCTCAAAAATCGCTAATTCTCGAACTTTCCCATGCATTTCCCTTTTTATAGACCTGCTCATTAATGTTTTGTCTGATTTCACATTTTTTCCGGTCATTTGCACAGTGTCCCATTTTCCTGCCCACGATGTCCAATTTTCCTGCACTTCTTTCGTTGTCTATTGCACACGACTTTTTCCAATTTTTTGCCATTCAACTAACTTCCTTCTCTTTTTGTTTTTTCTTATTTTTCTTGTTTTTATGTATTTTTTCTTTCCTAATTTCTACTATAGTACACTATACACGTGGCTTCTTTAGTGCACTACAACTACTGAGAGTTAGTAGATCGGTTGTCCCTATACAGTTTTAGCCGACTACCATTCACCATTCCTTGCATTTATTTTGATGTCAATTCCTTTAACTACACAAACCCTCCATCTATTACATACTTCACTTCATATGGCCCTAGCCAATGCATCTTGAACTTACCGGGATGTTGCAAAAATGTGTTGTCATAGAGGAGAACTAGATCTCCTTCCTTAAATCTCTTGTTCTTTATGTGTCTGTCATGCTAGGATTTGTCCCTTGTTTTTTGCACCTCTTGGTGGAATCCTTCCAGAATCCTGTCTTCTTCTAGTTCCATAAGTTGACTTAACATGTCTTGTATTGCACCTCTTTCTTTCATATTTGTAATTGTTTCCACGTGCAGACTAGGTACCAAATTTTCTAATGGCACCACTACTTCTTGTCCATACACCAATCTGAATGGTGTCTGTCCTGTCAACTTTTTATATGTAATCTTGTATTCCCATAATACTGTTGGTATTTTTAAATCCCAATCATCTATGTTCACATTACAAATCTTTGTCAAGGAATTCTCCAAAATCTTGTTGAAAGATTCTACTGTCCCATTTTCCTGAGGATGATATGGTGTACTCTTCTGGTGATAGAATTCAAACTCCTCAGTCATATCCTGGATGGTACTATTGATAAAATGGGTGCCTTGGTCACTCATCAAAACCCTAGGACATTCAAATCTTGTAATCACCTACTCAAATGAAAAGTGTGTTGTTGTCTCTGCATTGCAATCCTTGACTGGTGTTGCTTCTACCCATATGGATAAATATTTTTTCAAAATAATGATGTATCTTGCTCCTGTCGTTCTTATTGGTGGATTAATAGTTTTGACAAAATCTATTTCTCACTTGTCAAATACCTAAAGATTTACTTGGGGTCTTAGGGGAATCTCATCCCTACTATTGGGTTTGGAAACTCTCTGACATACATCACATTTCACGCAATATTCTTTTGCATCCTTATGAACTGTTGGCCACCGTAAACTTGTGTGCAATACCTTCTGTGCATTATCCTTTCCTACATAGTGTCCTCCATCTATACCTTCATGAGATTCTGCTAGAACCATGGGTCATTCATGTTCCATCACACACTTTCTCAAAATGATATCTGTGCCTAGCTTGTATAAATGAACTGCAATTAGTTGATAGTTTGCAGCTCTAATTACCAAGTTTTTCTTTTTCTTGGTACTAAACTTCTTTGGCACAAATCATGTGCTCAATAATTCAATGATATCAACAAAGTACTCATCAACTATCTGGACTGAAAATAAATGTGCATCAGGGAAGTTGTATTCTAAGTTAGTAGGTTGTTCTCCATTGGTTATCCTTGATAAGTGATCTAGTCCTCCATTAAGCTTCCCCGGTTTAACTATTACTTCAAAATAAAATTCCTGGAACAATAATAGCCATCTACAGATCCTCCCCCCCAACATTGGCTTGTTGACTATATATTTGAGGGAAGAATGATTTATGAACATTTTAAAGTGCTTTCCTAGTAACCAATTTCTAAATTTATGCAGTGCATACACCAGTGCTTTAGTCGTTGTCTGCTGTGCGACAATACATACATGTCGCAGGTGGGAGTGGGAAGTGTCTTGCATAGTTTCCTAGTTGTTGAAATTTGTGGTAGACTACTAGCCCTCTGCCTCGTCCAAGTCCTCCTTTACCCCAACGTCCACCTCTAAATCTACCTCGATCTCCACGTGGTGCATTGTATTGGGGTATCTGGTTATATACTGTGTGATATTATACTGTGGTTGCACATTGTTGTAATATGGATGCACTAGATTGAATTGCGGTTGTGCATTATTGAACTGCGGTGTGGCTTGTCCTGTCATCATCTTTGTTTTCTCCTTGTAGGTGTCTGAAGTTCTCTCTCTCATCAATTCCATCGTTCTACAATCCTTGTCATCATGACCCACTGATTTGAAAAAATTGCAGTAAGAACTTTTTGGCACTATCCTATACTTATGCATCATTGGAAAATGATATGGATCATGCCCATGTGTCTTACAAATCTCACACCACGGTCCTCCTCTAGGAAAGGGTGTAACACCCTGTTTCCCCTAGATTGTAAATATAACTGAACTGGCCAAGGACTATGGAAAAACTCATAAGTATGAATATGTGATGTAAATGGATCTGCAAGAAGAGGTCAATGAATGTAAATAACAATTTGAATTTATTGCAGGACTCCTGAGAGGGGATGTGAGGAAAAGAGACCACGATGGTGGTGGAGGGCACCTGGAAAAAGGGGCGTTAACTTCCACCAAGAATTAAATACCATATCTGGACTCCACTAGCCCAGAGAACCAAAAGCGGCTCACTAGCCCTGAAATTAATTCCTTGCAGGCCGGCAGGTTGATGGCTTGATGAGGGATGGGGAGGTGAACCGCCTATCTGTAGAGCCATCATGACTGACCATCACAAGGGTAATCATGCCACACGCAACCTCGCAAGAGGATAAGGCATATGGCATAAGCGATTGAAGGGGGTGGACGTGAGGGGAACTCTGGAAGTTCTATGTAGAGTGAGTGATCGCAGAGAAGAGGGGATTGCAACCTTCGCTCCTGGGCACTGGCAGACAGAGAGACGTAGGTCTCAGGACATCGTGGTCTCAACTCGTTGGTGGCTAGTGGTAAATCCATTAGGAGTCACTACGCCTACGGTTGGGTGGAAACAAGCACCCCTCTCAGCAGTTGCTTCCATTGCTGAAGTTATTTCTGATAAGTATTTTTCTTATATTGCATTTTGAAATTTATATGCTATCACATATGTTCATAGACTTGTGGAATTGTAAATATTTCCTATGTAAGAATGTTTGTGAAGTAATTGATAATGAGGAGTAGATATTGGCTCATAGAACTGTGAAATTGTAAATGATTTCAGCATGAGAATGTCCACGTAGTGCTTGATATGAATGAGTTGATATATGTTTAACACCAAGGAAACCATGCTCGACTTACGTTGATAAATGAATCTAATCATGCCCAGTCGTTCTTAGAAAGCTGTCTCCCTTTATCTGCTTCCGGGAATGCCTCGGTAGGGATCTCTTCACAGAGATTCCCTCCTTGGAAAGGTTCACCAAGAACCCAGAACAAGGACTCGAACGCACAGGCCTTATTAAACCTGCACGAGGAGGAACGATTCTATTAAGGTTCCAAGATAGTAGTGTTGTGATAAGTGACAAGTCGACGGATGAGATCTCGTCGAAGGAACCATAGTCATTCACGACCATTAGATTGACGAAAGTAACGCAGGTCTTACATACCTTGCCCCTTTGTCCTCTATCATCGTGAGCAACGAGAAATTGGGATCGTAAATCCCAAGACCCAAAAGAACAAATCTAGACTGTTAGATCTCAGTCCAAATTTCTCGTCAGTCGTTGGATCTGGAGAAGTTGTGCAGGGGTTAAGCACAGGGGTAGGCGGGCGAGGAAGTGATCTGAGCCATCAGATCTGGAGTAGAAATCCTGTAAATTGTTGGATCGGGAGGAGTTGCACGGAGTATAGCCTCTGGAAGGGAAGTGTGCAGGAGAAATGATCTGAATCGTCGGATCTTAGATCATAATCCCAACAGCCGTCAGATCTTGATAAATTGTGCCAGAGTTACACCCTAGTCTGCAGAGAAAGAGTCCTAGCCATTGATCTCGGAAGGACATGTGTCAACATCCCGAAGAAGTCATCGGGATAACAGGGTCATCGGGGTTTTATTGAGTCTGATAATCGAGGCCTTGTGGTTCTCGAAATATCGAGAACGTATCCTAGTCGTTGATCTCGGCAGGACATGTGTCGGCATTCTGGGAGGCATCGGGATTTCACTCATCGGATAATTTAGGAGTGTGGAACCGTTGTAATAGGAAATCGCGATCCGGGATTTCCCGATAGGATCTGAGCCGTCCAAACAGCAGGGACACGTGGTAGAGGATCCCGAAGAGTCGGAGATCGGGGAATCGGGGTTCCCGGAGACAAGAGTCTCGTGCACAAGGGAATCGCGATACGCGATTCTCTGATACAATCAGGACCGTCCATCATTTGATGGATGTGTGTCTGTGGATCTAAAATAGTCGGGGTTCGGCATATCGGAGTTTTCGAATACAAAGAACTCTTGCCATACAGAATCGCGATCTGCGATTTACCAACAAGATCGGGACCGTCAGTTCAGTGGAAACGTGGTAGATATCTACACCGTCGAGGAAATTCCCGACCAGGAGTCAAATCCATCGGAGTTTGTGATCCATCGGGAAATCGGGAATCTAGAGGGCATGATGTATAGGCACTTTGAATTTGAGATCCACGAAACCCCGATGAGTGGGAGCCAGCTGTCAGCACGGCAGCGGAGGAGGACGGAGCTGTAAGGAGGACGCATGTCAAGCCTCCGGAGAGAGTCGGGAATCGGGATATTGCAGGTCCCGCGGATGTGTGACTTGTGACATGGGAAACCCCATAGCCCCGACGGGGATAAGGTAGTGGTCACGGAGTTGGTCATGTGGACCAGGGGCTAAGCCAGTGGGGCTAGTGTGATCAGAAAGGCGCGTCGCGAATCGGGAAATCATGAGTCTCGGGGACATGTGTTTTGTGTCATCACAAATGATGAAATCCCGATGGAAGGTTATACGGCGGTGGTCCTATGGTAAGTGGTCACATGGACTATTGTATAGCCTAGAGGGATAATGCGTTAGGGGCATATCGGGGATCGGAGAATCGCGAGTTCTGAGGACTCGTGAATTACGACATCGAAAATCCTGAAACTCCGATAGGAGTAGCCTCGAAAGAAGGTAAGACCACGGTCATAAAGGCAGTGAACCACAGGCTTGGCCTGGGGAGCTAATGCGTAAGGAGCGCATCGGAATTCAGAGGATCGCGATTCATGGGGGTGAATGAGTTTTGACATTAGAAACCCCGAATCCCGATATTGAACTAGGGATTGGCACTTCGCTAATGCAGGCATCTGGAGATTCCCTTTTAAGGGGGAGATTAACCCCAAAATTTTTAAACTATGATAGTGGGTGTGTTACAAAGTGGTATCAGAGCATGGTTACAACTCTCAGCCTAATTGGGCTCATGCACCAGTCACACCAGTCGCGCATAAACCTCGTACGAAACACTCCTATGGGGAGTAACCCCCTGACTTGACTATCTTATCCAGGATTAAAAACTTGGAATATGAACACCCGACTGTGAATGCATGTGAAAGAAATATGGAATTATGCACAAATTATAAAATGTATTTAACTCTTGACTAATATCCAACGTTTGTCTTTTCACTCAAGCGCATGATCAACCACGGGAATCTACAGACGCAGAGTATGGTGACTCACCAAGAGGTGGGAGAAGGCTCCCACAACAGAGACGAGGAGTCTGATGAAAGAAGAGCAGTAGGAACCCCTCTAGACTTAGCTGAGACTGTGAGGAGTCTCATGGTCGAATTGCAAAGTTGCAAGGCCGATAATGAAAGGATGATGAAAGAACAAGAAAAGCAAACCGAAATTAATGCAGTTCTACTGCAGAGCCTATCTGACCTACAACGACAAATGCAGCATGAACCTGAGATGCAAAATCGTGGTCGTGTCAGTGGCCACACTGAGAGAAGAACATCAAGAAAGGTCCACCCCAGAGGTAAAGGACCAGTACCAGATGACTCCACTGAGAAGGAATACGGTGATTCAGAAGGCTCTTCTAGCAGTAGGACCAGTTCCTATTCTCGCAGAAAACAGAAGAAGCAAAAGACTTCCAAGAGTCACAAATTTGAGGAGTTTAGAAAGGCCAAACCTCCCTCCTTCGACAGTGAGATAAAGAAGGGAGAAGAAGCTGAGGCGTGGCTACTTGGGCTGAAGAAATATTTTAGAGTCCATGACTTCTCAGAGAACTTGAAGGCCCGAGTGGCCACTTTCAATATGAACGGAAAGGCTTCCATCTAGTGGGAAGACCTTAAGAATATAAAAGGGGTCCGTGAGGAGGACCTGTCTTGGAAACAGTTTGAGAAGTACTTCCGGAAGAAGTATTTGTCGGAAAGGTATTTCAATGAGAAGGCTAAAGAGTTTTATGAACTCAAACTGGGCCAACTTAACATGGATGAATATGTCAACAAATTTTTGGACTTACTGAGGTATGTACCCTACATCAAAGAAGAGAAGGAGAAGGCACAATGCTTCATCAGTGGGCTTCCCAAAGAATACCGGAACCGAATTGAGTTTGACGAACCAAATACCTTAGAAGATACTATACGAAAGGCAACATATTGTCATGAGAAATATGGACATTGGGCAGAGTCCCGTGGAGACTGGAAACAAAAGAATGATTCAAAATTTCAGAAGAAAGGGAGTAAATCCTCAGGATTTAAAAACTACAAGAAGAACCACAGGATGAACTTCCCGACCCAGAGTGTACTCCAGTAGAACTTTCCCTCTGCGAATGGAAATAAAACCTCTGGACCTATACCAATAAAGACTGATAACCCAAGGAGAAAACCTTTGGAATGTTGGGATTGCAGGGGAGATCATCTCTGGAGAGACTGTCCACTCCGACAACAGAACAGTCGGAAGATTTATAACATGCAGGAAGCTACCACAGTCAACGATGTGGCCAAGAGTGTGCCACAAATTTATGCAGCCTTGGACAATAACCAGGCTGACCACCAAGCTTCAGTGGTGGAAATAGAAGGTATGATCTTCAACCATCTGGTATCTGTTTTGATTGACCCTGGTTCGAATTTGAGTTATATATCCCCTAGCACCGTTGATAAGTGTAAGCTACAGCCACAGAAGAAAACTAAACCATGGTTGGTACAGTTAGCCACTGGCACCAAAAGAAAGGTGGTAGAGGTCGTACCAGCCTGCCAATTAATGTTGGGTGAATTCTTCACCCAAGCAACCCTTAATGTATTACCCCTAGGATCATACGATCTGTTGGTTGGTATGGACTGGTTGGCCACCCATAAAGCCAAACTGGACTATTACTCTAAAACCTTAGAATGTGTGAGCGAAAAAGGAAAAAGGATAACCCTTCAAGGGATCCGAAAACCGGTCTCGGTGAGACAAATATCAGCATTACAAATGAGGAAATATTGTCGAAAGGGATGTCCCTTATATGCAGTACAGGTGTTGGAAACAACCGAAGGTGCAGAGCCAAGACCTAAAGATCACCCTATCCTGAGAGAATACCAAGATGTGTTTCCAGAGGAAATACCGGGTCTACCTCCGAGAAGAGACATTGACTTCTCAATAGAACTTGCACCAGGAGCAGTGTCGGTGTCTAGAACACCCCATCGGATGAGCATGCCTGAATTAGTTGAACTCAAATTGCAATTGAAAGAAATGATGGATAAGGGTTATATTCGACCCAGCGTGTCCCCCTGGGGAGCACCGGTCCTGTTTTTGAAAAAGAAAGATGGCACCCTTA
>ML797397.1:222674-243071 GCA_009831015.1 Picea engelmannii
CTCCCACAGTAAAAGCACATAATGTTTTCCATGTTTCCTTATTGAAGAAATATGTACATGATGTTAATCATATAATTGACTGGTCTGTGATCCAGGTGGAACCGGAGGGAGAATTCCTGCCAGAACCCCAATGCATATTGGATCGAAGGGAAACCCAACTCCGGAACAGAACCATTGCACAGGTCAAGGTGCAGTGGAAACATTTTGGCCTAGTTGAGGCTATATGGGAAATGGAGGATGCCATGAGACAGGCATATCCGATTTTGTTTACTTCTGTACATGTAATTCATGTTAGTAGCTAAGAATTGAGGACGATGTTCCCTTTTAAGGGGGAGGGAATTGTAACAACCTGTTTCCCCCAGATTGTAAATATAACTGAACTGGCCAAGGACTATGGCAAAACTCATAAGTATGAATATGTGATGTAAATGGACCTGCAGGAAGAGGTCAATGAATGTAAATAATAGTTTGAATTTATTGCAGGACTGCTGAGAGGGGATGTGCGGAAAAGAGACCACGATGGTGGTGGAGGGCACCTGGAAAAAGGGGTGTTAACTTCCACCAAGAATTAAATACCATATCTAGACTCCACTGGCCCAGAGAACCAAAAGCAGCTCGCTAGACCTGAAATTAATGCCTTGCAGGCCGACAGGTTGATGGCTTGATGAGGGATGGGGAGGTGAACCGCCTATCCATAGAGCCATCACGACTGACCAGCGCAAGGGTAATCGTGCCACACGCAACCTCACGAGAGGATAAGGCATATGGCAGAAGCGATTGAAGGGGGCGAACGCAAGGGGAACTCTGGCAGTTCTATGCAGAGTGAGTGATCGCAGAGAGGAGGGGATTGCAACCTTCGCTTCTGGGCACTGGCAGACAGAGAGACCCAGGTCTCAGGACATCGTGGTCTCAGCTCGGGGGTGGCTAGTGGTAAATCCATTAGGAGTCACTACGTCTACGGTTGGGTGGAAACGAGCACCCCTCTCAGTAGTTGCTTCCATTGCTGAAGTTATTTCTGATAAGTATTTTTCTTATATTGCATTTTGAAATTTATATGTTGTCACATATGTTCATAGACTTGTGGAATTGTAAATATTTCCTGTGTAAGAATGTCTGTGCAGTAATTGATAATGAGGAGTAGATATTGGCTCATAGAACTGTGAAATTGTAAATGATTTCAGCATGAGAATGTCCGCGTAGTGCTTGATATGAATGAGTTGATATATGCTTAACACCGAGGAAACCGTGCTCGACTTACGTTGATAAATGAATCTAATCATGCTCAGTCGTTCTCGGGAAGATGTCTCCCTTTATCTGCTTCCGGGAATGCCCCGGTAGGGATCTCTTCACAGAGATTTCCTCCTTGAAAAGGTTCACCAAGAACCCAGAACAAGGACTCGAACGCACAGGCCTTATTAACCCTGCACGAGGAGGAACGATTCTATTAAGGTTCCAAGATAGTAGTGTTGTGAGAAGTGACAAGTCGACGGATGAGATCTCGTCGGAGAAACCATAGTCATTCATGACCATTAGATTGACGAAAGTAACGCAGGCATTACATACCTTGCCCCTTTGTCCTCTATCATCGTGAGCAACGAGAAATTGGGATCGTAAATCCCAAGACCCAAAAGAACAAATCTAGACCGTTAGATCTCGGTCCAAATTTCTCGTCAGCCGTTGTATCTGGAGAAGTTGCGCAGGGGTTAAGCGCAGGGGTAGGCGTGCGAGGAAGTGATCTGAGCCATCAGATCTGGAGCAGAAATCTCGTAAACCGTTGGATCGGGAGGAGTTGCACGGAGTATAGCCTCTGGAAGGGAAGTGTGCAGGAGAAATGATCTGAATCGTCAGATCTTAGATCATAATCCCGACAGCCGTCAAATCTCGAGAAATTGCGCCGGAGTTACACCCAAGTGTGCAGAGAAAGAGTCCTAGCCGTTGATCTCGGAAGGACACGTGTCAACATCCCGGAGAATTCATCGGGATAACAGGGTCATTGGGGTTTTATTGAGTCTGATAATCGAGGCCTTGTGGTTCTCGAAATCCCGAGAACGTATCCTAGCCGTTGATCTCGGCAGGACACGTGTCGGCGTTCTGGGAGGCATCGGGATTTCACTCATCGGAGAATTTAGGAGTGTGGAACCTTTGTAATAGGAAATCGCAATCCGCGATTTCCCGATAGGATTTGAGCCGTCCAAACAGAAAGGACACGTGGCAGAGGATCCCAAAGAGTCGGAGATCGGGGAATCGGGGTTCCCGGAGACAAGAGTCTCCTGCACAAGGGAATCGCAATACGCGATTCTCCGATACAATCAGGACCGTCCATCATTTGAGGGATGTGTGTCCGTGTTTCTAAAATAGTCGGGGTTCGGCATATCGGAGTTTTCGAATACAAAGAAATATTGCCATACGGAATCTCGATCCGTGATTTACCGACAAGATCGGGACCGTTAGTTCAGTGGAAACGTGGTAGAGATCTACACCGTCGGGGAAAGTCCCGACCAGGAGTCAAATCCATCGGAGTTTGTGATCCATCGGGAAATCGAGAATCTAGATGGCATGATGTATAGGCACTTTGAATTCGCGATCCGCGAAACCCCGATGAGTGGGAGCCAGCTGTCAACACGGCAGCGGAGGAGGACGGAGCTGTAAGGAGGACGCGTGTCAAGCCTCCGGAGAGAGTCTGGAATCAGGATATTGCGGGTCTCGTGGACGTGTGACTTGTGACATGGGAAACCCCATAGCCCCGATGGGGATAAGGTAGTGGTCACGGAGTTGGTCATGTGGACCAGGGGCTAAGCCAGTGGGGCTAGTGTGATCAGAAAGGCGCGTCGCGAATCAGGAATTTGCGAGTCCCGGGGACATGTGTTTTGTGTCATCACAAATGCCAAAATCCTGACAGAAGGTTATACGGCGGTGGTCCTATGGTAAGTGGTCACATGGACTATTGTATAGCCTAGAGGGCTAATGTGTTAGGGGCATATCGGGGAACGGAGAATCACGAGTTCTGAGGACTCGTGAATTACGACATTGGAAATCTCGAAACTCCGACAGGAGTAGCCCCGAAAGAAGGTAAGACCACGGTCGTAAAGGTAGTGAACCACAGGCTTGGCCTGGGGAGCTAATGCGTAAGGAGCGCATCGGAATTCGGAGGATCGCGAGTCATGGGGGTGAATGAGTTTTGACATTAGAAACCCCGAATCTCGATAATTAACCAGGGATTGGCACTTCGCTAATGCAGGCATCTGGAGATTCCCTTTTAAGGGGGAGATTAACCCCAAAATTTTTAAACTATGATAGTGGGTGTGTTACAAAGGGGTTTTTCACCCCTGTGGTCAAGTATTGCGCAAAGGTTGGAAATTCATTCTTATGGTGTCTTTATGTCTTGCATAACGTACACCAAACAAATTCTCTTTCCCTTTATTCTGGTTCAAATGAAATGTCAAATTCTTCAGATCCTCTTTCAATTCTTCTATTGTTGGATCTATTTGTTGATACTGGTTTTCTTCTAGCTATAGGGCTGCTTGAAGTTCCTCTACCTAAGTTTTAAATTTCTACTGTCTCAAAGGATACTTCAAGTGTGGTAATAGTGAGTTCACAAACAATTTCCTATGTTTCATGTCACCTATAGAGTACTTCAACTTACCTTTCAAACGTTTGAACCTTTGATCAATTTCCCGGACAGACTCACCTAGTTTCTGGCTAATCTCGATCATTTTGTTCATGTACTAGTATTGTGAGCTTGTCTTCTGAAATTCATTTACCAATAGCTTTTTCACCTATGTGATAGTCTTTGGTGCTCCTTATGGATTGTTTACATCAAGGCTCATGTACCAGTCTAGCGCGCGGTCTCTGAGTGTTATAGCCAACTATGCCACTTTTGTGACCTTCTTTGCTTCCCAGATCTTTTCACAGATAAATAAATGCTTCTCAAGGTCCTCTGATGCCTCACCCTTAAACTCTGGAAATATGATAGTGGAATCTACTCCTTCCATTTTGAAATGTGTTGAACTACTGCCTCCGTGCGGTGTAGATAGTTGACTATTAATTCTTGAACTTGTACCCCCAGTTGGTTGTCCTCTATTGGACCCCTGACTTGGTGCTCCTTATGAACTGTTTACATCAAGGCTCATGTACCATTCTAGTGGACGGCCTTTGAGTTTTATAGCCAACTGCGCCACTTTTGTGTCCTCGTCTGTGACTTTCTTTGCTTCCCAGATCTTTTCACATATAAATAAATGCTTCTCAAGTTCCTCTGACACCTCACCCTGAAACTCTGGTAATATGATAGTGGAATATACTCCTTCCATTTTGAAACGTGTTGAACTACAGCCTCCACGTGGTGTAGATAGTTTCCTATTACTTCCTAAAGTTGTACCCCCAATTGGTTGTCTTCTATTGGACCCCTAACCTGCTACCCCTCTTCTACTAAAAATTGGTTGTCTAAAAGCTTTTGTTCCTTCAGGTGTATTAATCGCACATGGGGTTGTAGGTTCCACACTAACTATGATCTCGACTAGAGTTCTTCCTTATGTTCCTGACCTTGGACCTCTTTTTTTCCTTTCATATGTTGCACACAGGATTTCCTCAATATTCTCCAAAACTTGTAGATCCTCTACCTCTTCTTCATCACTCACCAAGCCTTATTTGTCGGCTATGGCCCTATTTTTGTTATTCATCTTATATTTGTAAGGTATACTGTTGCGCGTTGTTCCAGATTTTTCCATTATATGCTTTGTCTAGTCCTCATACATCATGATTGGGTCCATGGCCTCCTTATGCTTCCCCTTATCCATCTCCCTGTCCATATATGAGACTTATGTTAGTGCTTCCCCCCTTCCCCCATGCACACAAGGAAGTTTAGTTGTATGATTCCATGGTCATCATGCCTTTGTCTTATAATAAAATATTGATAGAAGTACAAAGTAATATTATGTACCTACCTTTGGATCCCTTCATAAAATCCTGCTCTGAATCAGTGTACGACTTCATAGTATCAAATGCAAATTCAATGATAAACCCTGCATTAATATTGTCTAACCAAAAATCTACTACGCATGTAAATTTATTATTGACTTGCTACAACTACGTGATCTCCACGAGATGCCACTCTAGATGTAATATCTGATTCATAGGATGGTTTTCCTTCAACCTCAATAACGATTCCTGCAACAGATGTGGGAATTCACAGAAAAATACTTCATGCAAGTCGCTAAACACATGTTTGTCGAGATATTTGCATGGTGTATATTTAGGGTTTCTGTTGTCCTTATGCGCAAAATCAAGTTCCTTTGTCCTTAACCATCTTTCAATATCCACCTTCGTTGGATTCCATGGCCTGAACATTCCTATCTATGTTTTCATTCTCCACGATGTTGTTCAACAAATCCCTTTCAATCTATCCTGTGCAGTTCCAACCGACAACAGAACCATTTATTGGGTGCTTGGGATAACCCAGGTTTTGATGTCAAATGTTTCCAACAAAACCCTCAAACTATCAACCCTCCTGGTAAACCAGAAGGCAATTCTACACACAGATTGCACAACTTAGTCTCACCTAAGATATCTTATAGGGGACTACAATACTCATATGTCTGCAGTCAGGGAAGGGATTGGGACTGTACTCTGTTCCTTTTCCTCATGAATCACACTTATTATCCATTCATCTAAATCTAGTATTCATTCATTAACCAAACTATCCATGCATGTTGTCATAATCTAAGTTAACCATTCATTCTTTAACTGATAAATAACATAACAGTAAAACAACCATTCAGACACATAAACACAGTGGATTTACCATGGTTCACACCCCCCGGGGCTACGTCCATAAAGATATGTCTCTTCTTCTCTTTTATTCATCATTCTACAAAATATTAATTGTTCACATTACATTCTTTAGGATTACAATAAAAAATTAGGATGAGGTCCATCTATGAGGTGGAATAGACCACACCAGGCTTCACGACCTGTGACCTAACCCTCAAACACTCGCTTATTCAGACCAAAACTATATCTCCTTTACCAACTGACCAATGGCCAACCTCTACTAGACCTCCTAGGCCTTTATTTATACTATTCTATTGGCTTATAGCCATTACATTCATCTCCAAAACCCTGACCCTAACATGGCTAGGTTTTTTTGCATGTGCACCACGTTGCTTTTCCTCCATCTTCCTCATAATGCTTTTATTTCATCTTATGCATGCTATTTTCCCTTCATCTTCTGCATGTTTCTTTTCCACCACATATGGCATGTGCTCCAAAAATATGATTCTCTTTCCAAAAATAGGCTTTTCTCTCCCAACATAGGTCTGTGCCCAAAAATAGGCTTTTCTCTCCCAAAATAGGAATGCACCAGCAAATCGTTTATATAAGCCACAAAAAATGGCCCTCCTTCTAGCGCCAATTCTATTGATAGGTCTAAATTCACCTAACAATAGAAATGGGTACTCCCTGGTACACATTCCCAACTAGACTATGCACCGTTTGGGTTAGGAGTCCCATCCTAAATTTGGCATGGCTGACATTGATACTATTTTTTGGGGTTTTATCCAGTTACGAACCGGTTTTTCGATGAGTATGGATGATGAGTGGATATGAAATGAAAATATGTAGATGAAGTCTATGTATGAAATGAAAACTAATATATTACCAATCTACTCTAACATATCCTAGCTAGGAGAAAACTAAAGTAACCGGCGAGTTGAAAAATTAAACTGAATTCTGCGTAAACTCCTACACAGATAGTTGGAATAGAAGAGAAAAATTAGAAACAAGCGTGTACACACACATATAACCAGATTAGTCCAAATTACAACAATGCACACATTAACAACCTAGAAATCTCAAGGCACAAAGGTATTTGAAGAAACACTTAAAACAATAGAATATCACAGATTGCATAAGAATTAGTCCATAAACAAACTATATTCCTTACAATCCATATGAACAACTTTCATCTTCACTTGAAATAATTCACCTCTTAGATTGTTTTTCACAGAAAATAATTCCTTCTTCAAAAAACTGGCCCCGAGGGCTTCTCCTTATTAGCAGTTTCAATAGTAATACATAAAAACTCCAGAGAAAACTCTTCAATTTTAGTTGACACTATGTTCCCAGAATAGTCCAAAAATGTACAATGTTTGAAGAGCCAAAAAGACCTTTCCAAATGGGCCTCTACTTTAATTTATACAATTTCTTAGGTAACTCCTAGGTGACTCTTCACCTCCTTATTGAAGAAGCCATTACAAAAATGGTTCAACATCCTATTTATAATGACAAGTGTATAATAAGGAAAAAATTGTGGTTGGTTGAGAAAAAAGACAAAATACAAAACATGTTATGTCATGATTAAGCCACTATTTCATCTTCATTCATGGGTTTTTGTCCCTGTTGTATGTCATCCAAAGCTATAGTTGGTCAAACAGGGATCCGATTCTCCTCTAAACTAGTTGCTCCAAAGCTGCATTGTTCATGGCCACACTATATTCCAAGGTGCTCATGTCTTTTTCTAGTGTGGTCATGAAAGCTTGTATCATGGTAAGGAGTTTTACCAATTGGATCAAGTGTTCATCTATGACGTATGTGGTGATGGTAGTGTTTGCTTCAACTACTTATCTCCTCTAATTTGCATTGTCATGCACCTTGTCTAACAACTCTTTTGTCACAAGATTTTTTCCCAGCTCGTCTAGCTTTGGTACTCTGCAACTCTTGATCAGTTCTTGCACAACTTTGTGTATCCTTGAGCATATTTCTAGTGATTTAGTAACCTCCCTATCAGATTTATTCCCACCTTTTGACAATGGTCAAACACATACATGTCTATTTTTCTGTCTGCTTTTGATGGTTTGTATAATTCTGGAGGCGAGTTAGGATTTTCAGCAATCCATCTGTTGATGTCATCAATGCCTTCTCAGATAGTTTTGTATTGTGTTAGCTTTGTTTGTATCTAATTGTTCTTCTCAATGATTATCACAGCTACATCTTGAAAGAGGTTCAGGTTAGCATACATTTATATGATGGATTCTTCTAGCTCAATTTTGACCTTTTCAACACTAACATTGAAACTTTGAAGGCTTCTTTCATCAATCCTGACTTGCTAAAGATTTTCTTCTAGTTCCTTGATCTTTTCTTCTTTATCTTCATTCTGTGGGAATAGTCTTTGAATGTTGTCTACATTGGAATTAATAAATGTGAAGTTGGTTGTAGTTGTAGCTATGGGATCTTCCCTTACATCTCCCATCACAGGAACATGTGTGACAACCGAGATAGGCATTCCTTTTGTCACTGACACTTTCTTCCCCTGTTCCTTCACAATTTGGCATGTATTGTTGTCATAGGTGAAGCTCCTCAAGTCAAGTACCTCTCTTGGTTGGAATGGCTTCTAGAGCCCAAGCCTTAAACCACCCCCTGATATATTTGTTCTAATATATACAATAGACATTTTTGGGATATATGTTTATATTGGGTGGGTGTCACCCCCTCTGTCTTCTACCTCTTTCTGTTGTCTCCTAGCTTCAATCGCTTTGTCAACTGCCTCTTTAGATGCCTTTTGTACTTGTTTTGTTGTGGCTCTTGTTGCTACTTCCCTTGTTTCTTTCTCCTTTTGTTTGACTTCTCACTATGATGTAGCTTTTTCCTCTACCTTAGCTCTAGCTCTCGCCTTGTCTGCATCAATATTTCACTTCTTCTTTCCTGCATAATTTTTATTTTTTAATACTCTTTCTTTGTCCCTCCTCTTTTTATCAGCCATTCCGTCCTCTACCTCTTCTACTGAAACTGAATGTTTCAAGGAGGAAGTATGAGGAGATTGCTCGGTTTAATCTTATTTTTCTTCTTTCTTCTTGTCTTCCTCTAGGCTAGCATTTTATTCACATGTGACCCTTCCTCTTAGTTTTCCACACTTGTTGAAGATGATATCATTGTAGGCCTAGGTGTTTTGGTGCACTTATTCTTCCTCCCAAATATCTGTGGCATATTCCCAAGGCATATCAATCTTGTTGAAATGTTCTCTCAAAGTTCTTTTGGGGTCATGTATCATGTATCGCTCTTCCTCGAAGTGATAAGACAACAAGGTATTTACCTCTCCTTAGGCCTACTTATTATTTTTGAAGAAGTAATTTCCAGCATACAATGGCAGCGGGGGCCAAATTTCTTTCTTCAATCGATATAAAATTCCTCCAACTCCATGTATGAGGGTTTGGTATGCCACTTCTTGGAGTATGATCTTGTCAGGTAAAAATCGGGGAAGCAGATGGGGTGGTTTCATTGTGCCATATACCCTTATATAAGTGTCACGCTCCATGACATACTAGTCCTCAATCCTCCTTATGATCGCTATGTCTTTGTCAGTCATGCATGGGGGAGTGGTGCAGAAAATGAACTCATATAATGGGGACAAAAATTTATCGCATATCCTTTGGTATTCCATGTAGTACTTGTGTTCCCAAATCACCTTACAGTATACATGAATTGCTAGATCAGATGGTTTCCAACTCCACCCCATCCTAGGGTATTTGTGAGATTTTCACATGATGTATAGAAAGTATGAAGACATATGGAAGCTTGGAAATGTTCCTGGATGGGATTCCTTTATTGAAAAGATGTCCATTGTGATATTCTCAGACATGATGTCTTCCCAGTTGAATGATTCTCCCTCATCTGTGCAGTAGTATATTAAAGGAATGTAAGATAGGGAGAATTATGTTGCGTGAGGTTCCCCATATAATCTTCACAACATGGCTACTAAGTACTAGTAGGGTCTTCTTAGGGAACTTGGGGGATATCCACTTTTAGGTCCATAATTGAATTGCTTGTCTTCCCTGTACCATTTTGGGAACATGTCCTTTGGCATGTACTCAAACTCACTAAGGATATTTTCATCTAGCCTCTTGATTACTTTCTCAATATGATAACACTTGGCCAAATAATCTGGCATGTATGATTCTATGGGGTCTTTGCTTGCATTGAAAACATATCTTCTGTATACATCTATGATCTTTAGGATCCATGTGATGGACTCCACACATGGTAATATTGTTGGGTGTGTTTATACTCTGAATATGCCTAACTTCCTAATATTATTGAATACTTGAAGTTTGTCTGGGTCTTCAACTTCGGCAGAAAAATTAGATTTTTTGAACATATGGTATATTTCTCCCCATTTCAATGTTTCTCCATTCTCTTCCAGTAGTCCTGATGTATCATCATATGTGGCTCCAACGATTTTTTCTCACCTTCTGCTTGTTGGCCCCTACTTGAGGCCTTGGTTGTGGATGCCTTACTTGTTGTTTTCTTACAAGGTGACATACTTGAACCTGTAATGAAAGATGAATTTAGCACATATATTTTAATATAACATACAATTGAATGTGACTAAAGAGATTGAATTACCAAAGGAATCATTAGGGTCATCACTAGGCATGGAGTCATCATTTGAGGATATAAAAAGTGATGGCAGGAATGCTTGAGCAACTTGGTGGAAATTTGAGGAAGAACGGGTGAAAAGTGTTCTCAAAAGGAAAAATCGGAGGTTTAAAGACGAACTCCTCATATGCAAATAGGAGGAGTTTGTGCTAAATTTTCCAAAGAAAATTAGTTTGGTTGGTAGAGTTAATAACAACTCCTCCGATGTGAATCAGAGGAGTGAACTTTAACTGCTCCGATAACACATCAGAGGATATTTGTTTTTCATTGCTGAAGTATTATGAGGATCGATAGAGTTACTTGGAACTCCTATGATCATATCAGAGGAGTTAACGGGAACTCCTCTAACATGATCGGAAGAGTTACTATCAAGTGGTTGGGGAAGTTTCTTAGAACTCCTCCGATATATTGGAGGATTTAACAAGAACTCCTCCGATACAATCAGAGGAGTTGCCAAAAATATTCTCGTTGAAAGGCTGCGAAAGTGGAAAAATGACCTTTGCGCCTTGTTCTTGGTAGAGATTCCAGGTTTGTGGCTTCATTGAAATTATTGTGGTCTTTAGGGAGAACTAAAAGGGGAAATTCAAATGTTTTGAAAGTTGCGTAGGGAAAAAGGACCACAAAGGGGTTGCTATGGTGTAGTTAAGAAATTGGAAAGTGTTTGGAAAAAAATGTTTGCAGGGTGAGCTAAGGATATCACAGTAGAAGAAACATAGTTGCGGCATGGAAAGACAAAGGAACAAAGTATGAAAATAACCAAGAATGAAATCCTAACTCTAGCAAGGAAAAGAAGAGGCTTGTACATACCTGGAAACCTAGCACCACTTGGAGGATGTTTATAGTGTGTGAGTCTGGATGCAATGACTTGGCGTGCTCTCGATCTGAAGAAATCTCTTCTTACCTCAACTTCTGAGCAGAATAATGGAAGCATGTACTGTTCATGTATATATAGATTAATGAGTTGTTTTGTATTAAATGCGGGGTTTTTGGGGAAGTTTAGGTTAGAGGACTTGAGAGCAACTTCTTCAATGAACATTGTAGAACATAGTGGGAATTCCTTCGATGTTCATTAGATAACTTGCCTTAAATTCCTCTGAGTGCATCGATAGACTTGGAAGAAACCACTCCAATGTGAATCAGAGGAGTTGGAACCAACTCCTCTAATTCCATCGGAAGAGTTTAGGGAAACTTGCGCAATAAGTAAAGGATATCTGCGGTGAAAAGTGAAACTCCTCTAATGTACATTGAAGGAGTTAGGTGAAACTCCTCCGATGTACATCGGAGGAGTTATATGGAACTCCTCTGATGTAGATCGAAGGAGTTAAAACCAACTTGGACGATTTTCTCATACTTGTTCAAAAATTGATTCTTTCAAGTTCTTTCTTTTGCACGTGCTTTATTAAGGTGAAAAATATTTCCCTAAGAGACTTGAGGTAAAGAGAGGTCAAATAAAATATCTTTCCACATAAAAAAACAAGGGGCTCCATTTTCTAGAGAAGATGCAAATACAAGTAAAGGAAAATGGAAGTTTGTTGTGCATGTCACAACCCATCATTCTCTTGATTCAAGTATGATTATTCATCTCCTCTAGCATTAGGTTCATTTTATACCTTACCCAAGTAGTCGAAGTGGTTAAAAATAGTTGTATACGGACAATAGGATGTTAGGAATCGTGTAAACCTGTGAACCCTACCAAAAAATGCAAAAAATATTGTTTTTTTGAGAAAAATAAAGGTGTACGTTCCTTGTTAAGGGACAACACGTGTATGTACGCACCTTGCATAATTTATAGGGTGTGTACATGTCCAAAAATAAAAAATAAATTAAGAATCCAAAGGAGGAAAGGGGGATTAATGTTTGCAAGTAGTAAAGGGAAAGGCCAAACATGTAATCAATACATATGTGGTGGAAATTGATGCTATAACAGATGTCCCCTAATGTGTGAGGTTAGAAGAGAAACTAATGGTCAAAATACATTACCAATATGGGAGGTAAGGATGGAGTAGGACTAGGAGAAAGTCACCAAAATCCGGTCCAAGATGAATAGAACCTACAACAAAAATAAAGTAAGAGTACTCTCTTCCCGAGGTGGGAATACCCATGTTCAGGAGTGACAAAAGCATGGCCGCCAAATCAAGTATATTGTGGATCCATGAAATATTTATATATAGAAGCAGTGACCATGGCCATGAAAATAAATTCATAGTGTATCCATGTCAAAATATATCATAGCCACGAAAGAGATATATAGTGGATCTATGTCTCAGAATCAGAGGAGGATATCTGCAAACAAGAGTTGAACAAACTAATCCCCAACAAGTACCAATGTCATAGAGTGGAAGTGGTACTATCCAATGCAGCTCATGAAACAACATAAAAGAGGTGATTCTAATATAGACCTAAGGTATTCAAATCAATCATTGATGGTACAAGTCTACACTATGTGAATAGATGTGATGAAGTTGAACAAAGTGAGACATCGTTTGATTACCAATCATTGATGTATATTGTTAACAAACTCAAGACGACCCACTGATAATGATAATGGGAATCAAGGTACCTAGTACATTCTATCAAGTACAAATAAATGAGTTGATGTCGAACACTTGCAGAATCTATCAATTAGGGGAAATTGATGTATTCCCATCGTAAATAACGAGGGAACCTTCCACTGACGAATATAAGCCCCAAGGTACTAATAATGACTCTAGATCCCTATCCTATAGCAAGATGTGTCGAAGTCTATAGGAATAGATCCAATGGAAGTAGGGCATTAATACATCCCATGTCATCCACCATGAGGAACAATATAAGGTCAAAGATTTGGAAGAACTCGGACAAAATATTGAAAGGACCCACCACCAAGTACGTCTCTCGTGTGCACCTGATGGCACAACGCATGAACGTGACCCTCTGAATAACATCCAATAATAAAAAATGTTGACAAAGGTGAGGAAACCACTAATGGGGTCAAATGGAATCCAAGATACTGCACGAATCCCAATGTGTGAGAAATTTTCTTGCCATTCAACACAAGGGTGTTGGTAAATTTATATGTATAAATTCGAGACATTAAATTATCAATCTGAAAGCTTGTAAACTTGTGAGACATCAAAAAACTATATGCAATATCAGAAAGCTAACTACGCTAAACTATCTAATGAATTAATATTTCTTAGTAAACCATTTCTAGGAATCAAACTTAAATATTGAGGCTACAATCATTTATTTGGTTACAGTCTTTTACCTCGGTCAGAAATATTCGTGCAATAATATAGTTCTCTCAATTATTCAAGTGACTCTTGTAGCTCACCAAGCATCAAATAAAATAAAATAATTTTTTCAGTATGAATTAAACCCAAAAACCTCAAAGTTGCAATTTCAAGCCCTGTTGCTTTTGCTTTGTTAGAATTCTCGTGTCAACAACTTGTTGAGATTTTTTGGTAGCAAACCCCACTCGGCTAATCATACATGGGAAAAAATTAAAGAGAAGAAATGAAAATGCTACAAGGGTTTAATAGTCCACTGGGCTTATATTTACAAAGACACTTTACGGGTACTGATCACAGTCCTTTGTTTGGCACTAAGGGAAACCATGGGTCTATGATTCACGATTCCTTGAGAAGCACCCTTGTTCTTCGATCTTCAATACCTTACCATTGTAGGAAATCTAGTCTTTGTAATGAAATAAATATAACAATTTGAAATTTGAAATGACAGTAATTGGAAATATTAATCTACATAATGAAAATACAATCCTATTGAGCTACTTTAACTAAAAAGAAAATGAATTTTTCAATGAAAACCAGGTAGAGGAAATCCACACTAAATAACTGATTAATTTCTTTGCTACAAGAAATAAAGACTGTAAGGAATTAAATACTAACTATCACACAAATACAAAACACACGACTACGTAAAAGGAAAATAATAGTGGCACTGCTCCTGATATGAAGTTGGACCTCCTTCACTTAGAATAAAGCCACACACTTTTACTCACAACTTAGAATATCCACACATTACTTGTGAAGGAAATCGCTTTAATTTCAGATTGTAAGGATTACACAATGTCATATTTTTCTATCAATCTTCAGTCCCTATCTTCTTCCACACCCTTCTATGGTGATTTCTTTTCATTTATACATTTACAAAACCCTTCTATGGTGATTTGTTTTCATTTATACATTTACAAAATAGAGGAAACAATTTATATTGGGGATAACATCGAATCTCTTGCAATTCTCCTTCCAAACTATGAATGAAACAAATAAGTTACATTTACAATCTTGTGGAGCTGAAATGCAGTCATAGAAGAGCATTGGGCTATTACAATCGTTGAGTTGGATCTTCCCCAAATCATAGTGTTTTTTTTAGTGTTCCCCTTCTTTCAATCCACGTTTTGACCATGATTTCATGCAGGAACCCTCCAATTGCATGGGAGTGATAACATTGGAGCTGCCACCATGTTATGCAAATCTATTTGGTTACAGATTGGGTCGATTGATTGACTAGGAATTTGATTGGTACATTGAACACGAGATGGAGTTTCCCCTGATGAGGTATGGTATGATCTAAATAATAGAGAACCATATAGGTGCATATCCAAACAAAACCCAGGTGCTCAATTTGGACCTTGAAGATCGCAAGTATCATAACCATCGGGGTTGCTACCGTATCCTATCATGCTGCTACAGGAACATATTCTAGCAATGTCATCAATTAAAAACAATTCAAATTCGTTTTATTCTCCAAAATAATGAATTTAAAAGTATTAGGCATGAATTTTATCTTATGGACCCATAATAGCCCAATTGTGGAAAAATGGCAAATAATAGATCAATAAGGATGTCATAATAAGAAAATAGTGAGGGATATGGTCAAAATAAGGGGCTATAGTAATCACCAAACACATAAAAAAATAGAGACCCTACATCTCCCCCACACTTGAGCATTTTCATGTCCTCATGCAAACTAAGACACATGTCAGTTGCTCTTCAAAACGGATGCAAAATTTTGACACTTCAAAATTTCCTGATGTTTGTCAACTAGTGAAAAAAATAAGTCATTCCTATGAGGTTGTATGAATGAGAATGTTCAATTTCGACCTCCTTGGATATAACCTTTTGAGTTTCACTTGGAGTCTTTGATTTTTCAATTTAAAATTTCTAGCTTTCTTATACCATTTCTAGCTACTTTAAGAAATTTTTGATTATTAGCTTCCAACTATCTAATCTCCTTCTGAAACTTTAACCCTTGAAAACTTCAGGTATTCATTATCAAGTTTTTTATATGCATGTCTTCATAGGATCCCCCCACCAATTATGTAATTCTAATTAGATCTCAGGTCGGTTGGCATTCATGTGATTCAACTTATTTCTTCCTACTCTTGTAGAATGTTGTCTCCTCATTGCCCTACAATATTGTTGACATAAGAAATTTTCTATATGGATGATCGAGGACACCTCCAACCAGGATAAAAACATATTAAAATATTTGAAACACAAGTGAGAGAATCCATCCATACTGGACCTGAGTATTTGTGTCTACTGCTATGTTCAATGACTAGGCATCACAAAGAAACCCCTCTTAAATATGGACTGGTCATCACATGACTAGGAGAAACTACCATATATTTCAACCTGTAGCTATTATCCAAAGAAATGTATCAAAAAATTCTTCAAATGAATCCCTCTTGATCATGGGTTGCTTAAATGATATTCATCTAATATGAAACATGTGATGTGCATAAAGTATACATGCTCCATAACCATCAAATATATACTAACAAGGGGACCTATCAATCAAAGGCATGCAACATGAGGAAAACTAATAAATGAAACTATGTCCATGTGAATCCTTCAGGGAGAAAAAGTGAGTCTTATCCAACCCAGAACACCAAAAAAATACCATCTTCAAAGATACCATAACGAGAAGAAAATTCATTGAAGGTATGTTCCCTTAGTTTGTCTGATCCTCCATAGGTTTCATCCTACAACATACTTGAAATATGTGATCAAAATTACAAGTGTAACCAAGATCCTCAATTCCTTTATATTTCTCTTCAATTTATTTATCTTATTTTTTTTTTCATCAATTCAAGATCAATAGAATTAGGAAATTCAGATATCTGATCAATCTCAGGAAAATCACTTACAAAATGAAAATCATCAGCTTGTGGCTTCTTATATGGTTCCCATGACTCTACATCACGAATTTCTCTCATTGGATCAACTTCCTCTAGCTTATCCTATATAATGATTGCTTTATATGAGACACATGTTCTTCAGTTTTTAGATGGTTTAATGAAGCTTACCTCTTTTTCACTCTCCTCGGGAATCGGCTTCAATTCTTTGACCATATTTGCAAAATTCTCTATCATGGTAGTGAAACTTGAACCTACCCCTTCCTCGACACTGGTTGTATCTTCTTCTTTTGATTTGTAGAATGCCTGAACACCTGAACATCTTCATACACCTTTTGAATTGTTGTATGTTTTCATGTTCCTTTTCTAATTTGTGTTCCTCCTTTACCTCATGTACACCCTCAGGTCCCTTATCAACTTCCTATTGTACACACTCATGTTCATCATTGACATCCTGTACTACTGCTCCAAACCCTATGACAAACCCATTGCGAATTAAAACTTGTTCCCAAGTGTCCTGCCCTACAAATTCTTCATCTACATTTAGGATATGCATAAAGGAACTCATTTCCATCCAGCTCTTGTCTTACCACACTCTGCATTGCTCTGCTCATAGTGTTATAGAAATGCAGGGTCCATTCTTCTGTGTGCAGTTTCCAGCCAGGGTGGGGTAGGAAGTAAGTTTTAAATGATAGGGAGATGATAGTATAACGATTAAGTGGATAATATTGCATGGGTGAATTCAAGATCATGATGATAGGTGAAATAGTGATCGTGACAATTACTCGTCATGACCTGATATAGTATGTGTGGAAGAATAATGTTCAGGCTAGATATGATTACGGTAATGTTGAGAGATCATGGAGCATATTGATTTGATAGTCATGATAGGATGAGGTAGATGATAATTTTGGAGTAAAGGGGTGAAGGTCTGTAATGATTTCTAGATAGCTTTGAATGGTGGCAATGAGGTTATTACTCAAGTGCTTTATGGAGTTCAAAATATTTGTATTAATACTTTATTCCTGTATTTGAATGAATAAAACAAATATAGAAGAGTTTCTTTTAATTTCAGTTATATGACATTTACCTTGCTTGTTTGTTTTCAGGGTGATTGTAGGATCTGAAGATGATACCGGATATGTTGGAGGATTGATGTTGATGTTGACCGTGAATGATTAAACATGGATGGAGAAGATCTATGCTGCGAAAAATATGATAACTACTACCAGAATTGATGATCTCTGAGAATGACCCCCCTTTATCACTGAACTAGGATGTTGATGTTGAACTCTAAATATGGAAGGAAAGATGAACTATAATTTTGTCCTTTACTGCTATATTTCTGCGGAATAATTTGGAACAATAATTTTCCATGTTGCTTCTTGGGTGAATGAAAAACAAAATCCAACAAGAATTGTTGTCTTAAGAGCTGTAATGAGAAACTGAAACAACTTCTTCTTGGAACAAATATCTTCCTCTTTAAAACAAGCTTCCATGCTTAAATTTGGTAGTTCATATTCCCTTTTTATTTGCAAAATACAAAAAGGTTGCAAGCCAATTTGAGTACCATTAAACCATATAGTCTTCAATATTTTCCAACCCTTGTGGTACAATATTTCCCATGTGAATGAATGTGCTAAGTTTGAACATGGAATGGATTCTTTGGATTACCAAGCATTCATGAATGTCGTTAACCAATGCGAGACCACTCACCATTGATGAAAATGATTCTCAAGGCACCTTAGTGCATTATGAAAGGTACGAATACAGGTGTTGACATTGAGTCACCTACAAAATTTGACAGTCAAGAGACATTAATGTATTTCCATTTCTGTCAATGAGGAGACTTGACATTGATGTATGCAAGCTCCAAGGCACTATATAATCTATGATCGTGATTCCAGATAAGGTGTTGAGGTCAATGGGACAAGATCTATTGGAAGGAGGACCTTAGGGAATCCCACATCATTCAACTTGAGCATCGAACAAAATAATTTGAAGAAATATAAATGAAAGATTGAACAAAAAGTTATATGAAAAACTTTATTGTGAACCTTTCCAGCTATAAACCTAGTTTTCAATCAAAGTTTGTGTCTAACTTTGCCAAAGTATTGATTTTCACAGTTAGATTTTTTTTTTCTCTTTACTATTTTTTTTTTCTCTTTGGTATCTATCTTCTTCCACACCCTTCCATTGTTATTTCTATTCATTTATACATTTACAAAATATAGGGAATGATTACTATTGGGGATAGCATGGAATCTCTTACAATTCTCCTTCTAAACGATGAATAAAACATAGTTAGATTTACAATATTGTGGAGTTGAAATGCAGTCAGAGAAGAGCGTTGAGCTATTACAATTGTTCAATTGGATCTTCCCCAAATTGCAGTGGCTATTTTTAGTGTGCCCCTTCTTGAAATCCATGTTTTGATGATGATTTCATGCAGTAACCCTTCAATTGCATGGGAGTGATAACATGGGATCTCCCACCATGATATGCAAATCAATTTGGTTATAGATTGAGTCAATTTCTTGGTTGGGCATTTGATTAGGACATTGACCATGAGCTGGAGGTTCCCTTGATGAGGTTCGGGCTGATATGAACAGCAAAGAACCATATAGTTTCATGTCCAAACAAAATGCAGGTGCTCAATTTGGCCCTTGAAGATCGCAAGTATCATAACCATCGAGGTTGCTACTAGATCCTGTCATGCTACTATAGGAACAAATTCTGGCAATGCCATCAAGTAAAAACAATTCAAATTTGTTTTATTCACCAAAATAAGGAATTTAAAAGTATTAGGCATGAATGTTACCTTATGAACCCATAATAGTGCAATTGTGTCAAAACGACAAATAGTAGATCAAGGAAGATGGAAGAATGAGAAAATAGTGAGGGATATGGTCAAAATAAGGGGCTATGGGAATCACTAGACACATAAAAAATGGAGACTCTACAAAGGGAAACCACTCAGTCAGTGACCAATGATGAAATGTTAACTGAATAACTAACTTTAAAGAAAATGGCAATTAAAGCCGATTAATATTCTAACTTACTATAAATTAAATGAAACAATCATTCCATGAAAACTTAGAAGTGGAAAGGAAATAGTTCTCTTCATTAATTAACAACAGAAGTAGGATTGTTACAACATGCATCCATTGGCGACATTGTTCCAGAACCTGAATCTAGATTCCTCCACGCAGGCCACTGACTATAGGTAGCACCTCCAACTCCAATACTTGTGTGATCCCAAAGAAGAAAAATGGGATTCTTATTGACCAGATATATATACCAAAGGAAATATGGAAATAAGGGTTTCCAAGTCTAAGAAAATTAATTAGCAGTAAAGGAATAAGGGCTCGCAGAGGGGGTAATAAATTGCAAACATTATCTTGCTTCAAGTATGATTCTTCTTCTCCTCTAACCTTAGGATCATTTTATACCTTATTCAAGTGGTTGGAGTGGTTACAAATAGTTTTGTACAGGAAATAAGAGGTCAGGAACCGGGCAAACCCGTGAACCCTGCCCAAAGATACACAAAATGTTTTTTTTGAGAAAAATAATGGTCTACGCATCTTGCTAAGGGACAAAACACGTATGTATGCACCTTGCATAACTGTTAGGACACATACATGTCCCAATATAAAAAAAAATTGAAGAATTCAAAGGAGGAAAGGGGGATTAATGTTTGCAAGTAGGAAAGGGAAAGGCCAAACATGTCATCAATGCATATGTGGTGGAAATTGATGTTTTAATAGACATGGCATATTCTTGATATGATGTGGAATATGCTTTTACTATTTTAATATTTTATTTAGTAG
>ML797397.1:256236-269556 GCA_009831015.1 Picea engelmannii
TGACCAAGCCATTCCATCTTTCTGGCAATGAGCACAATATTAGAAGAGCCCTAACCTCATCATCAAAGTCCACTTTTACAGAACTTAGTTGATTAGTAACCGTATTAAATTCATTTAAATGATCTGCAACAAACCCACCTTCTAACATATTCATATTAAATAATCTCTTCATTAGAAATACCTTATTCGACACCGAGGGTTTTTCATACAATTTGGCCAACGCATCCATCAAACCCTTCGTTGTTTTTTCTTTCGAAATATTGAAAGCCATCGACGCTGCCAGGCTCAGCCATATCATTCCTAGAGCCTTTCTGTCAAGAATCTCCCATTCTTCATCCTTCATGGTCATCGGCTTCTTTGCTACTCTGCTCAATGGTAGGAATAGATCCTTCTGATATAAAAAGTCTTCCATCTGCATCTTCCATAACTGGTAGTTTTGGTCGTTAAATTTCTCGACCCTAAACTTTCCATCTTCCAACATTGCTCCCACTCGAACCAGGAACCCTCTTTTCCTGTGAGTTACCTTACGCTTTGATACCAGTTGTTAGAAAAATAGGACCGCGGAGCAATAAAATAAAGCAAATGCAGAAACAAAACACAAAAGACACACAATACAAGAGAGACACAGATTTACGTGGTTCACCCAGTGTGGGCTACGTCCACCAAAGAAATTGCCAGGTCCTTCCTTTATTATTATCCAGCAAATGAAGGGATACAACCTACAACAAAACCCATTGTAACTTCCTCTTCTTTCTCTCACAGTCTCCTCTCTCAGAATACAATATTCACCACCATGCATAGCCACAATACATTTCCCTCATAAAAGAGGGCTACCTTCTAGGGAAAAAAAACCCTAACATAATCTCTACCGTTAGATTTGCGACCTTATAATGAATGGTCCAGATTTACAATGAAATTACAATATACTTTTACAAGGCAATTTTTTCTTCGGGGGCTTCTCCCTCGAACCCCCGCTTGCCCACAGACCCCCCAGCCAGGGGGATATCCCCCCCGGACCCCGCAAAGGGGGTACCCCCCTCTGCACTCCCCCGCGTGGAAGAGTGTACATACTTCTAGGGTGTAAATACTTCATGGGGTATAAACACGGCTGAAATCAAGGACCTCTGAATCGGGAAGATAATCAGGCTCCACAACCAACACATCTCTGCCAAGCATAAGGCACAAAGGCCATTTTTCCACTTCCATGGGCTTTCATCGGGAATTATTTTGGAAACTCCTATGATCATATCAGAGGATTTCTTGTTAAATCCTTTGATGTGATCATAGGAGTTCTAAGAAACTTCCCTAACCATTCTTCCCTTGCTCGGACCACTTGAAAGTAACTCTTTCGATCAGGTCAGAGGAGTTCCCATTAACTCCTCTGATATGAACGGAGGAGTTCCAAGTAACTTTTTTGATCCCCATTATACTTTGGAAACTCAAACAACAACTCCTTTGATGTGTTATCATGGTAGTTAAAGTTAACTTCTTCAATTCACATCGGAGGAGTTGTTATTAACTCTGTCGATCGAAAATGATTCACTACAGAAACTTTAGCATGAAATCCTCTGATTTTCATCGGAGGATTTAGTCTTTAAACCTCTGATTTTCCCTTTTGAGAATACTTTTCACCTATTCTTCCTCAAATTTCCACCAAGTTGCTCAAGCATGCCTACTATCACTTTAATATCCTCAGATGATGACTCCCTACCTAGTGATGACCCTAATGATTCCTCTAGTAATTCAATATCTTTAGTCGCATTCAATTGTATGTTATATTCTAATATATGTGCTAAACTCATCTTTCATTGCAGGTTCAAATATGTCACCTCGAAAGAAAACATTGAGCAAGGAAATCTGCAACTGAGGCCTCAGGTAGTGACCAACATGAAGAAGGTGAGCCAGAAATCGTCGGAGCCACATATGATGATATGTCAAGACTACTGGAAAAGTATGGAGAAACATTGAAATGGGGAGAAATATACCATATGTTCAAAAAATATAATTTCTCCTCCGAAGATGAAGACCCAAATGAACTTCAAGTATTCAATAATATAGGAAGTCAAGCATATTTAGAGTAGAAACTCACCCAGTAGTATTCCCATGTGTGGATTCCATCACAAGGATCCTAAAGAACATAAATTTAAATGGAAGATACATCTGCAATGCAAGGAAAGACCCCATATCATCATACATGCCAGAGTATTTGTCGAAGTGTCATCATATTGAGAAAGGAAGCAAGAGGTTGGACAACAAGATCCTTAGTGAGTTTGAGTACATGCCAAAGGACCCATTCCCCAAATGGCACATGGAAGACAAGAAATTCAAGTATAGACCTAAAATTGGATATCCCACAAGTTCCCTAAGAACACCCTACTGGTACTAATCCAGAATTGGATCTAGGAGTTTGATGGGGCTTAGGAAGGCCTAAAAATAAAATTTCTCATAATGGATTCAAAATGGACGTGTGCGTAGACCTCGTTGATACGAACCCAACACAACTTGAATGGGCTCAAACGAACATCATATGCTCCAAATATCATGATCTGTTCATTTGGCCAAACAGGAAAAAAATGATGACTGTACAGTTCGTACAGTGCCATGTGGCAGATGACTATACAGGTCGTACAACTAACCTGGCAGGCATATTTTGTGCTAACATGGCAGCATCTGGAGGTGACACATGGTAGGCTGACTGGGCATATGGATGGATGACATGTCAGGAAGGTACAGGTGGACCAATCCAGGAGTGGCATGTGTCACCATTGCAAGGGTGACATGTGGCATGCCAGTATGACGTACGTACGACACGTGGCAAATAGTGACTAGGAAAGTGTGTTGAGTGGGTAGATGTGTGGTCTAATCATATTTTGACACGTGGCAATGGTTTCAGAGAATGATGAGGTTACACATGGCACTGGTTTCGAAGAATGATGAGGTTCCACATGGCCCAGATATGGGTTGCCACATGGCACCCATTCATTGGTTGTTTGGTTCTTGCAAAAATATATGGAGTTCATCGAATTTGAACCCCAGACCTCCAACCAGGCGAATGGCTTGGCAGAGTCGGGTTATCCATCCCATTCGCATTATTTCTTATATGGTATAGTGAAAAATTTTTAATTAAAGTGTTTTAATGGTCTTGTCAACAGAAAATTAGGGTTGGGGCCTAACCCCCAGTCCTAGCACTATCCACATGACCATGCAATAAAACCCTGGTCCTCCGGTGTTCCTTGGAGCAGATATACCCAACCGTTGCTCCATCCCCCGATCCCATGGTTTAGCATATGAATCGTAGCTTGGAAACAAAGAGGGTCAATTGACAGGGGGCTTATCTCGTTCGATCAAACCCTGGTCCCATAGGGTGTGCAATGAATCCAGGAGCCAGCAGAGGAAGGGCCAGCGTGTAGCCCCTAGGGGGATGGAACTTGGCCATATGAACCAATGTGACCCTTAAAAAGGTGTGCGCACCCATGCCAGAGGGTCTTATCCTACATTTATGTATAAACTGGGTTTTCAACTATACCATATGATTTTTTATGGATTTTAGCCTGATGTTTTGATATTTTGGTCATTATTGGGGGATATTGGGCCCTTTTTGAGACTGGATCTTGGGGGGAAGTTGGGATATGGTTTCCAACTTCAGATATATATAAACCAGGGCTTCTTGGAGCCATGAAAGAGATTCATAACAGAGTTATGCTGAAGATTTTCCAAGCCAAAGCCATTTTTATGCAGGGAAGCTATTGAGGAGCGCACCTTTGCAGGCCATTTCTAGGAGCTCCAGACATACGATTTGAGTGTCGTTTCTTTTATTGGGTTATATAGATCTGGTAGAAAAAGACCAGATCAGTTTTGTAACCTGTTGGCACTTTTTTGATGTACTTTCAAAGCTTTGAACATAAATAATAAATCCTCACCCAATGAGACAAAGGCCCAAAGACATAGGTGAGATTGTCGAACTCTGTTATCACTTTGGTTTTCTATGGTTTGTTGTTCTTATTGCTTTATTTTAGTTCTGTATATGTGCATATGCATGTGATGTTTCTTCTATAATTCTTCCTCTTTCATTCATCTTCCTAAATGGTTAATAAACACATGCATAATAACTCAACCATTGTCATTTAAAATATCTTTTCGAATCAAGTGGTATCAGAGCTAGTTGACGTTTGGATTTGAGTTTTTCATGTTAACCAGGGAAAAGATACATCATGGTGAAGGCGATATTTTTGAAGAGAATACATTGATTGGATTGAGAAAGAGAACTTCTCAAATCAAGAAGATGGCATTGGAAGAGGGACCTTCTCAGGATGAGAAAGAGTTTTGAAAAACTTTCTTTGCCATGCCGAAGATGATGAAGGTTTTGTATGAGGATTACTTGAAATGGAAGAGACCAAATTTGGGTGAATATTCAAAGGCAAAAAGGGAAGAAGGAGAGGATCCTCCTCAAATTCCTCCTTCACCTCCATCTTCACCTCCTTCTTCTCCTTCTTCTTCAACTTCAAGTTCTAAATCCACTGGAAAGAAACATGTCCATAAACATAAGAATGAAATTCCTTTATTAAAACTTGATGTTAAATTCGAATTATCTATGTATGATGGTGAAGTTAATGTAGAGTGACTTGACAATTGGGTCAGACAGATGGAGGTTTAATGCAGTGTGCAAAAAATCAAGGATGAGGCAACTCAGATCAAGTTGGCATCACTTAGAATTGCAGGCACAACTCTCATCTGGTGGAAAAGAAAGTTGCAAAATGGCACGCAACAAGTGGTTAATGTATTTCCATCATGGCAAAGTTTTATTTCTGCACTTAGAAAGCAATTCTATCCTTTGGGTTATAAAGAGAAAGCGTTAATTGAATGGAAATCTCTTAAACTAAGAAAAGGACAAACAGTGAAAGAATACACAGATGGATTTCGAAAAATGGAATTGATGTTAGATATTCATTTACATACCCAAGAAACTCTTATGAAGTATATAGGAGGTTTACCTTTACATATTTGAAATATTGTATTCTTGTTTGGACCAACTAATATTGATGAGGTTTTTGTTCAAGCGACATACATTGAAGCAGGGAAAACTGATTTTGGTGTATGAGGGGAATCGTCTTCAAGGAAAGAGGACAAAAGGAAGTGGCATGGAAAGAAGGAAAACAGTGACAAGAAAGGAAGAGAATCCCTCTTGCAAGCATTGCAAGAAAGAGGGGCATGATGAGGATCGTTGTTGGCAATTGCATCCCGAGAAGAGACTGAAGTGGTTCAAAGAAAGGAAAGGGAGGCAAACAGTTGCAACAGCAACATGACCCACAGACTTGGGATCAAATTCAGGTGACGAAACTTAAGTTTCATTGGTTGGTATGACAAGTAAAATTGGTGAAGTATTTGATTGTAGAAGTAAATTGTTTCACATAAGGGTCATCATGAGGCACACTAAGGTTGACACATTGATAGATAGTGGATCTCAATCTAACTTAATTTCATAGGAATTGGTTAAACAATTGGGATTAAAAACATAGATGCATCATAAGCCCTACACACTTAAATGGATAAGCAACAATCATCAATTGCACATAACAAAGTAGTGCACATTAAAATTTCCAATTTAATCTAAGTTTGTGGATGAGGTAACATGTGATGTGGTGCCACTAAGTCAATGTGGAATGGTCTTAAGCAGTCCATACTTGTATGATCGTAAAGAAATATTCTACAGGGAAAAGAATCAATATCATTTAACCAAAGAAGGTCAAGAATATGTGGTTCATGCTCATCATTTTAAAGAAAATCAATATCTTGATACTATGGAACAATTAAGAAAGGCGTCTCAAGCAAGAAACACTTACAATTGTTTCAAATCAAGTAATTGATCTTAAGAAAGAATGGGAGATGATTGTAGAATGGAAAATCAATCACAATTTGCTTCAAGATAAGCTAATGTCATGCAAGTATTATAAACATATAAACTCATTTTCAGTCATATTTTTATTCTATCATTAGTAATGTTGTCTACATGGATGATAGTGGTTTCAGTAAGATGTGATAGGGCACAAGTGGCTAACAATATGTTGTCAGTTATCATGATTGTTTTACATTTGATCTTGATGAGATAGGTGCACATGAAAGAGTTCAAAGATAGAGAACAAGTCGGGTGGCCTATCCCAATCTTGATGACTAGTTAGTAACCTTTTTTCGGACCAAAAGGTCTTTAGTGGGGAGGTGTGATCCAGAATTGGATTCAAGAGCTTGATGGGGCTAAGGAAGGCCTAAAAATAAAAAAATTCAAAATGGCTTCAAAATGGACGTGTGCTAAGGTCTCATCGATATGAACCCAACGCAACTTGAATGGGCTCAAGCGGACATCACAAGATATCAATATTTGTTCATTTGGCCAAACAGGCAAAAACAATGATGACTGTACAGTCCGTATAGTGCCATGTGGAAATGATTGTACAGGTCGTACAACCATACATCTGACGTGGTGGACATAGTTGGCACTGATGTGTCAGCATCTGTAGGTGACACATGGTAGGATAACTAGGCGTACTGACGGATGACGTGTCGGGCAGGTACAGGTGGACCAATCCGGGAGTGACATGTGTCACCACTGCAAGGCTGACACATGGAAGAAAGTGATTGGGCAAGTGTGTTCACTAGACAGATGTGTGGTCCAATAGGATTCTGACACATGGCACTGGTTTTGGTGAATGATGAGGTGCCATGTGGCCCAGACATGGGTTTCCACATGGCACCCATTCATTAGTTGTTTGGGTCTTGCAAAAATATATGGAGTTCGTTGGATTTGAACCTCGGACCTTCGACCAGGTGAATGGCTTGGAAAAGTCGGGCTTGCCTGCCCGCTCACATTAGTTCTTATATGGTATAGTGAAAAATTTTTAATTAAAGTGTTTTAATGGTCCCGTTGACAAAAAATTAGGGTTGGGGCCTAGCCCCGACACTATCCACATGACCATGCAATAAAACCCTGGTCCTCAAGTGTTCGTTGGTGTGGATATACCCGACTATTTCCCCAACCCCCGATCTCATGGTTTATCATATGACACGAAGCTTGGAAATAGAGAGGGATGATTGGTGGGGGGCTTATCCCATCCAATCGGACCCTGGTCCCATAGGGTGCGCAATGAATCCAGGAGCCAGCAGAGGAAGGGCCATCATGTAGGCTCTTGGCCATATGAACAAATGTGACCCTGAAAAAGGTGCGCACACCTAGGCTAGAGGGGTTTATCCTAAATTTATGTAAAAGTGTTTTTTCAACTATACCATTTGATTTTTTATGGATTTTAGCCTGATTTTTGGAGATTTTGGTCATTATTGGGGAATATTAGACCCTTTTTTAGGCGAGATCTTGGGGGGAAGTTGGGAGATGGTCACCAAATTCAAATCTATATAAACTAGGGCTTCTTGGAGCCATGAAAGAGATTTAGAACAGAGTTATGTTGAAGATTTGTCAAGCCAAATCCATTTTTATGCAGGGAAGCTATTGAGGAGCGCACCTTTGCGGGCCATTTCTGGGAGCTCCAAACATCTGATTTGAGTGTCGTTTATTTTTTTGGGTTCTATAGATCTGGTAGAACAAGACCAGATCATTTTTGTAACCTTTTTGCACTATCATGATGTACTTTTAAATCTTTGAACAGAAATAAGAAAGCCTCACCCACTGAGACAAAGGCCCGGAGACGTAGGCGAGATTGTCGAACTCTGTTATAACTTTGGTGTTCTATGGTTTGTTGTTCTTCTTGATTTATTTTAGATATGTATATGTGCACAATGTGATGTTTCTTCTATAATTCTTCCTCTTTCATTCAACTTCCTAAATGGTTAATAAACACATGCATAGTAACTCAACCACTGTCATTTAAAAGATCTTTTCGGATCAAGTACTTAGTAGCCATACTGTGCAAATTATATGGGGAACCTAATGCATCACAATTCTCCCTATCTTACATTCCTTTAATATACTACTGTGCAGCTGAGGGAGAATCATTCAACTAGGTAGACATCATGTCTGAGAATATCACGGTGGCCATCCATCTGGTAAAGGATCCCCAACTAGGAAAGTTTCCAATCTTCCATATGTCTTCATACTTGATAGAAATCATGTGCACAAATCATGAATACCCTAGGATGGGGTGGAATTGGAAACCATTTTATCTACAATTCATCTATACTGTAAGGAGCTTTGGGAACACAAGTACCACACAGAATACCAAAGGATATGAGAGCACGTTCTGGCCCCTTTTTACGAGTTAATTTTCTAGATCACTCCCCCATGCATGACTGACAAGGACATAGCAGTCATAAGGAGGATTGGAAAATGGCATCTCATGGAGAAAGACACTTATATAAGGGTATATGGTGCAATGAAACCACCCCATCTACTTCCCCGATTTGTACCCAACAAGCTCATACTCCAAGAAGTGGCATACCAGACCATCATACATGGAGTTTGAGGAATGTTATACCGATTGAAAAACCAATTTGGCCTCCACTACCATTGTATGTTGCAAATCACTTCTTCAAAAATACTAAGAAGTCCCAATAAAAGGTAAATACCTTGTTGTCTTATCACTTCAGGGAAGAGAGATACATGAGACATGACCCCAAAAATACTATGAGAGAACATTTCAACAAGATTGGTCTGCCTTAGAATATACCACAAATATTTGGGAGGAATAATAAGTGCACCAAAATGCCCATACCTATGATGATGTCATCTTCAATAGGCGTGGCCAACTAAGAGGAAGGATTGCAGATGAAGAAAATACTAAGGAGGAAGCCAAGAAGAAAGTAAAGGAAAAAGAGGAAACCGAGAAATCTCCTCATATGTCATCCTCAATACGTTCATCTTCAGTAGAAGAGGTAGAGGAAGGACCGACCAATAAAAAGAGGAGGGACAAAGAGATATTCTTAAAAAATAAAAATGATGCAGGAAAGAAGAAGTGAAATATTGACGCAGACAAGGCCAGGGCTAGAGATGAGGTAGAGGAAAAAGCTGCAACAGAGTGAGAATTCAAACAAAAGGAGAAAGAAGCAATGGAAGCAGTAATAAGAGCCACATCAGACCAAGAAGAAAAGGAATCTAAAGAGGAAGCCAACAAAGTGACTAAGGCTAGGACACACCAGAAAGAGGCAGAAGACATAGGGGGTGACACTCACCCAATGTATGAATATCTCAAAAATGTCTACTATGGATATAGTAACAAACATATCGAGTGGTGGTTTAAGGATCAGGCTCTGGGAGCCATTCCAACCAAGTGAGGTAATTTAATTGAGGAGCTTCACCTATGACAACAATACATGTCAAATTGTGCAAGAACAGTTGAAGAAAGTGTCGGTGGCAGAAAGAATGCTTATCTCGATTGTCACACACTTTCCTATGACAGGAGATGTAAAGTAAGATGACATAGCTATAACAACAATCAGTTCTACATTTATGAATGCCAATGTAGACAACACTCAGATATTGTGCCAACATAATGAACAGAAAGAAGAAAAGATTAGGGCACTAGAATAAAAGCTTCAACAAGTCAATATTGATGAAAGAAGCCTTCAAAGTTTCAAGGTTAGTGTTGAAAAGGTCAGAAGAAAGATAGAAAAATCCATCATAGACATGTATGCTAACATGCACCTCTTTCAAGATGTAGTTGTGATAATCATTGAGCAGAACAATTAGATACAAACAAACCTGACACAATACAAAACTATCCGAGAAGGCATTGATGACATCGACGGATGGATTGTTGAAAATCCTAATGCGCCTCCAGGATTATACAAACCATCAAAATCAAACATAAAAACAGAATTGTATGTGCTTGAACATTTTAAACAAGTGGGGAATAAATATGATAGGGAGGTTACTAAATCATTGGCAATATGCTCAAGGATACACAAAGATGCGTAGGAACTCATCAAGAGCAGCAGACTACCAAAGTTAGACGAGCTGGGAAAAAATATTGTCACAGAGGAGCTAGTAGACAAGGTGCATGAAAACACAAATCATAGGAGAGTAGTGATTGAAGAAACCACTACCATCACCACATACCTCATATATCAACACGTGTTGCAACCAGTAAAACTACATACCATGATACAAGCTTTCATGACCACATTAGCAAAAGACATGAGCACCCTGGAAGATAGTGTAGCCTTGAACAATGCATCTTTGGAGTAGATAGTTTATAGGAGAAACATATCCCTGTTTGACCAATTAGAGATATGGACAACATACATCAGGGATGAAAAACCATGAATGGAGACGAAATAGTGGCTTAATGATGACAACACTTGTTTTGTATTTTGTATTTTTTCTCAACCAACCACAATTTTGTCCTTATTATACACTTGTCATTAGAAATAGGAAGTTGAACCATTTCTGTAATGGCTTCTTCAAGAAGGAGGTGAAGATTCACCTAGGAGTTACTTAGGAAATTGTATAAAGTAGAGTAGAGGCCCATTTGGAAAGGTATTTTTGTCTCTTCAAACATTGTACATTTATGGACTATTCTAGGAACACGGTGTCAACTAAAATTGAAGAGTTTTCTTTGGAGTTTTTATGTGAAACTACTAATACGGAGAAACCCTTAGGGCCAATTTTTTTAGGGAATTATTTTGTGTGAGAAGCAATCTAAGCAGTGAATTATTTCAAGTGAAGATGAATCTTGTTCATATGGACTCTAAGGATGCTAGTTTGTTTATGGATTAATTCTTATGCAATCTATGATATTCTACATTTTTAAGTGTTTCTTCGAATACCTTTGTGCCTTGAGATTTCTGAGTTGTTAAAGTGTGCATTATTGTAATTTGGACTAATATGGTTATATGTGTGTGTACACGCTTGTTTATGATTCTTCTCTTCTATTCTAGATATTTGTGTAGGAGTTTACGTAGAATTTGGTTCCATTTTTCAACTCGTCGGTTACTTTAGTTTTCTCCTATTAGGATAGGTTAGAGTAGATTAGTAATAGATGATAGATAGTCTTTATATGCATAATTTCATTGCATGTCCACTCATCATCCATCATCATCGGTAAATCGGCCCGTAACTGACTAAAACCTCAAAAAACAATATCAATGGCAGCCGAGCCAAATTTCGGATGGGACTCCTAACCCAAAAAGTGCATAGTCTAGTTGGGACCGTGTACCAAGGAGTACCCCTTGCTATTGTTGGGTGAATTTAGACCCATCAACATGTTGACAATTGTTTACCCTGTCTGCAATCCCTTATGCCCTTACTATTGATTCATTTCCTCATACTTGGACACCCTTATTTCCATCCTTCCTTTGCTATATATATATGATCAAGAAGAATCCCATTTGTCTTCTTTGGGCCCACACAAGCATTAGAGTCAGAGGTGCTACTTGTATTCAATGGACTAGGTGGAGGAATTTAGATTTAGGTTCTGAAGCAGTGTCAACAACATACGTAGGTTGTAACAATCCTATTTTTGTTGTTAATTTAATGAAGATAACTATTTCCTATCCGCTTTTAGGTTGTCATTGAATGATTGTTTCATTTAATTTCTAGTAAGTTAGAATACTAATTGGCTTTAATTGTCATTTTATTTAAAGTTAGTTATTCATATAACTACCTATTTCTTGCAATAACTTTCTCTATCTATGTGCAGGTAATTAGAGAAAGGTTTGGAACTTCGAAGAAAATATTCAACGGTGTATCAATATCAAATGTAGGATTCAAGGTCAATCTTTGTTTCTATTTTCAAGGACTAGTTAGTTAGTCATTTTATGCTTAACTACTTTATGGGATTGAGTTTGTTTTTCAAAAGTCATCGCTTTGTTGTGGCTTTAACCCATAGCAATAGGGTATTTTCCCTGTAACAATGTCACACTAAGTTAAAGTTGTTAACTAGTCTATATTGTCTCATTAATGATAGTTGTGAAGTAAATTGAGTTAATGTAGAGTTAAGAGATGAGAGTAAAAAATATAATAAAAGTTTTAGATTCATATGCACACAATAAATGATATAATGCGAAAATATGTAAATTTGTATTATATTTTATTTAAAATAATTCATAGTTGATTAAATATACTATTACCTTTTTTATATTCTTAATAATAAATTTAAAACTCAAAAAGTAAAATTATAATTTAATAATATTACAAATTTTAAGAATAATAACAATAATATATACTTCTTATAAATTTTCTATATAATATATAATTAATTATTATATATAACATAATTAATTAATTATTGGATATTATATATGACATTTAATATGACTAGTAACTATGTTAGTTGTTAAAGAACATAAATAATTTTTCTTATTGGAACGATGTTGATAATGATACATATCTCACTGGTGGTATCAATGGCTTTGTGAAAGAAGGCAACTTTGTAAGGTTAGGGTTCACATGCACCAACTACCCTCCCACCCTGACCACGTCTGAACTCCTCTGCACACCTCTGATCGCCTCTACACCCCGACACTAACCGCCACAGAAGAATGGGAACAGAAGGGGGGGCGAAAGCCCCCTCTTACCTTCACGTCTCTGCCAAATATCCGGAGAACTCATGAGCACGTCGACCATCCTTTGAGTCACCATTTCACTTATGAGACCAATATCTACAGGAATATATGGATATAAGAAAAGAATCGAACATGGATGTTGAGTCCTCGCATCCAAAAGTAGCTCGGATCTAGATACCCAACAAATGTATCCCCCAAGCCCTGGTTGCACCCAGGTACATCATCAAAATCACCAGGATAGGGGAGCATAGGTAGTTCATGAGAGACCATGCCCTCATAGGAAAATTCCTAGGTCTCTGGCCCTCAGAAAAGGACCTAACTTGATGGATCAAGGCGTGGTGGAACCCTAAGGGAGACTATGAGATCCAACTGAATTCCAAAGGTTTCTTCACAGTAATATTCTACAACCTGGAGGACAAGGACAGGATCTTTGAAGGGGGGCCATATTTCTACAATTCGACTGGCCTCTACCTTTGTTTCTAGACAGACCGCTTCTACCCAAAAAAGGAAAACTTTGCATACGCACCAGTATGGATTCACCTCTATTCCCTACCTCAAGAGTTCTGTTTAGAGGAAATTTTATTCTGCATAGGCAACACCTAGGTAAATATGTCAAATATTTTGAAGCTACCAAACAGAGAAAATACACCTCTTACGCAAGGATTTTTGTCTATATGAACATCTCTAAAGCTCTTCCAGGCACAGTTACCTTAGAATACCAAGATGAGGAACGGGCCCAAACCATAGACTATGAACACATTCCTTTCAGATGTCAAAAATGCCATGAACATGGAAACCTATTCAGAGACTGCCCTC
>ML797397.1:269731-292961 GCA_009831015.1 Picea engelmannii
CAAATAATAATTCATTTGAAGCCCTCAACCGCCTCCTAGAGGCAGAAGAGGTGGAAAACCCCCACAAGACCGCGGGGAAAGATCCCAACAAGCACAAGGAAGATCAACCACCACAATAGTATCAAACCCCATCAAACCAATAAGATCCATAGACTCACCCAGTCTCAGGGAAAGAGCCAGAAATAGAGGAAGACACAGTCATGGAAATGGATGAGCAGGACCTAGCAAAAATCGGCCTAGACAGGCTAGAAGCACTCAATAAGAAGGATATTCAAACCTTACTAGAGGACCAACTTAGGAAAGTTCACAAAGTATTTTTAGACTCATCAGCAGGGGCTACATCTAGGTTGGGGATCAGCAAAGAACCAAACCAAGATCCAAGAAAACACCCAAAAGAAAACAAGCGGCGAGGCACAAAATTGGCTCATCAGCTAATAAAGGAGGCAGGAAACTATATGATCAACTCGGGACAAATTCACAGGCTCTTAGAGAGCTCCTTTTCCCACCCACCAAGTTGTTAACTATGAAGATCCTCTTATGGAATAACATAGGCCTAAATGGAAGATCCAAACAAAGGATTCTCTTAAACTGCATCAAAATGGAAGACCCCGATATACTCATGATACAAGAGACAAAATGTGCAAGGAAAACTATAGAAGATATCATCAAAATATGTTGGCGTAACTATGAATCCTATCAAACAGACTCAAAAGGGGCTTCAGGAGGCCTGGCCATCCTATGGAATCCTATTATAGTCATCCTTGATCAAGGCTTCTCCACTATGTGCACCATCACAACGCACTACATAGCCATCGGTTCGGACAAGGAGGGAATGATCACAAATGCCTATGGACTGCAGAACAGCCAATACAAAGACCTATTTCTTCAAATCTTGGCTTACCTAAGCTCCTTAGCAGAGGGAAAGCAATGGATAATAGAGGGCGACTTCAACATGATTCTCATGTTGAAGGATAAGCGAGGGGGAAAAAAGTGCCTGGAGCAGGATAGCGCAAAATTCCAGGAACTCATAGAGAACCTCAGACTGGTGGATATTGAGAATAGAAATGGCACCTACACCTGGACTAACAAAAGATTAGGTCACCAACAAATAGCATGCAGGCTTGATCGCTTCCTCATCTCTAAAACCCTCCTTTTGGAAGGACCCCTAGTAGATTACAACATCCTCCCGAAGGCAGGTTCGGACCACTGGTCGGTTCAGCTCTGGGTTGACACTATTTACACCCCCAAGCTTAAACCCTTCATATTTGAAAAATTTTGGCTCTCCCATCCAAATTTCCAGGAGTTAACCCGTCATTGGTGGAGCACTGCAGAAACACAGAGGGGTACAAAAATGTATTGCTTCCAACAAAAAATCAAACATTTTAAACAACAGGTGCGCAAATGGAACAAAGAAGTCTTTGGTAACATTTTCCAAGAAAGGAAAATACTAGAACAAAAACTAGAGAACCTTCAGGGACAATTCATTCATGCAAGATACACAATCACTCAGCAGCAAGAGGATATTGAACTCAAAAGGAAACTAGAAGAAAGACACAAGCAAGAAGAAATCCTGTGGAGATAGAAATCTCAGATTCAATGGCTCAATGAGGGAGAGAAAAACACCAAATTCTTCCACCGTTCTATGATCCACAGATGCCTTATCAATCGCATCACGAAGATGGATGAATCGCAAGGCAACACCATGTTAAATCATCAGGAAATAACGCACAAGATGACAGACTTCTACAAGGATCTCCTCTTAGAACCCAAGGTTGACCGCACCTCATCAATAGAGCGGGTGACCCAAAATATCCCAACTATAATCACCCAGGAACAGAATGAGGCTCTCATGACACTAATAAAGCAAGAAGTGGATCAAGCTATTCAGGAGTTACCCACATGCAAGGATCCAGGTCCAGATGGTTTCACAACAGACTTCTTCCACTCCTATTGGCCAATGTTAAGGGAGGAAGTGTGGCAGCTAGTGGAGGAGTCACGCAGTTCATGCAAAGTTCTTCCAGCACTAAATGCCACTTTCCTCACCCTAATACCCAAATAAGAAAGATTCACAAATCTGAAGAACTTCAGACCCACTTCTCTTTGCAATGTGATATACAAAATCATTTCCAAGGTCATAGCTCTAAGACTCAAGCCAATTCTACCCTTCATATCTCAAAGGAGCAATCAAGATATGTCGAAGGAAGGAAAATCATGGATAGCATCATACTTGTCCATGAAATCATTCACTCTCTTAAAATCACTCGTACTCCAGGTATGCTTCTAAAACTTGACCTTTCAAAATCTTTTGACAAATTAAGCTAGCAATACAATTAAGCGCTCCTATCGGCTTTTGGTTTCAACAAGGATTGGGTCTCTTGGATAATGAACCTCATTTCCTCAACCTTTTTCTCAATCCTAGTAAATGGTGTCCCCTCTCAACCCTTCTCCCCCTCAAGAGGAGTAAGGCAAGGCAAACCTCTCTCCCCTTTTCTTTTTGTCATAATGGCTGAAGGTCTAGGATTCTATGTAAAGGCCTCAATTCAAAATGGATCCCTCCAAGGCCTCCCTCTTCATGTATTACAACTAGCAGCCTCCCATAGCCAATTTTTTGATGGCATGCTAATAATGAACACCTCCACCGTGCAAGAAGAAATTAAACTAAGCTCCATCCTCTCTAATTTCAGCGAAGCCTATGGAACCACCTTCAGTCTAGCCAAATCACAGCTCTTCTTTTTTAATACTCCTGTGGCAATCCATCAACACCTTTCTCAAATTCTAAATACCTATGTCTGCACTCTGCCCTCTCATTACCTGGGACTCCCTCTTTCTGACTTAGTAGCTAGAAACATCTCCTAGGACTCTCTCCTACTATCCATCACCAACCGTCTTAGCAACTGGACCTTTCACTCCCTCAACCTTCCAGCCATAATCGTTCTCTTAAAGTCAGTCCTCCAAGCCATCCCAGCTTACCTCTTTTCAACCCTAGTTTCCCCCCAATCATTCATAAAGAAAATAAGGAATCTGCAAAGCAAATTTCTATGGCATGGACACAACCTGAACAAAAAATGGGCCCTAGTCAGTTGAGATAAAGTCTACAATCTCAAATCTTCAAGTGGTCTGGGCCTCTGGGACCCTGGAAATTAAATAGCACCATGGGGGCAAGAATTTCATGGAGATGGCTCAAAACACCAACAGAGATCTGGGCAAAAATTTGGAAATGCAAATATGTCCCAAATACACACCAAAGTCAACTTATAAGAATGCAGGAGCAAATTCAAGGCTCCAACATCTGGAATGTGTCCTGGAAAAATCGGCCACTCATATAGGAACATGATTTTTGGGAGGTTCACAATGGCCAAAATGACCTATTCTGGATGGATTCCTGGCAGAAAATTCCACCCCTTCAACTGGAAGAAAATCTACATCCTACGAAAATCACATTCAAGATCTTGCCACTCTCAAAGTAGCAGATTTGTAGACAGATACCCCCAGTAGCTCTCCCTTGCGAAGATGGAAATCTACTCATCAGGAACTCCAAGTGGCAATGGACTGTGACCTGTAGCACTAGAAACAAGCTACAACCCAAAGCAGAATCTGGAAAAGCACAGACTAAGACATCCTCATATGGGGATACACACCTCATGGAAGCTTTACTCTCAAGGAGGGATACACTCTTCAGGAAAAATTCCACAATCTTCATAAAAATAGCATCTGGACAACAATATGGAAATCAAAACTCTTGCCCAAAATCTCTACATTCCTCTAGCTTCTATTCCATAACAAGATATTAACCTGGGACAATATTCAAAGACGAGGTTTTATTAGCCCCTCGATTTGCCATCTCTTCCATTTCCAGGAAGAAACCATGGAGCACCTCCTAAATAACTTTCCACCCAGTGAGAGCATCTGGGACTAGGCCACTCAGTTCATGAGAAGAACCAAACGAGTTAAAAACATCATCATAAGCATCATCAGGGATTGGGGCTCCGACTCCTAAAAACTCCCCATCCTGAATAGAACCTGGCAACTCTTACCAGGATTTATAGTTTGGAAACTATGGAAAGAGAGGAACATAAGAAAATTTCATTCCCAGCCCTCTCCTCCCACCCTCCTCTGGAACACTATCCTCCTGCATCTTCAGGAAACTCTTTAGCTACAGTTATGGACCAAGGAATACTTCCCCACTGACCCAAGTGAGCTCTCACTCCTCAACTCTTGGGGATTCTCGTTTTCTCACTCCACCCCTCCTCAACATCCCCCCCCCCTAATTTAAAAATCCTTCAGTCCCTCTAAGTGGCTCCCCCTCGCCAGGCTTCTATAAGGTCAACTTTGATGGCGCATCAAAAGGAAATCCAGGACAATCAGGCTATGGAGCAGTCATAAGAAATAGCTTAGGCCAAATACAAAGCCTCATTGCAAAAAATCTCGGATGCGACACCAATAACTCAGCAAATTTGGGGTCTCATAAAAAGAGTGAAAATGGCTCTAGACCAAAACCTCACTTGTCTGATCATTGAAGGAGACTCCAAAATCATAATAAACTTGGCAAAAAAAATCTTGAATGGAAGAGATCTAGGGAAAATCACTCCCAGTTGACGCCTCCTTGGCCCTCTTTACAGCTTCCATGCTCTTCTCAGACCCTCTCTGACGCTAACCCCCTCTCACATTCGACGAAGTGCAAACAAAGTAGTGGATAGATTGGCCAATGCAGGGGTCAACTCTATGCAGCAGATCATTCTCCATGATTCTAGGCAGTCCCAAAGCTCACCCCTCTGGCTCCAATGGGAGGATTTGGCCTAGTTGGATATCCCTAATCCAGACGGGGTGCCACCTCTGTCTACTTAGAAATTCTTCCAAGTCAAAAATGAACAGAAGCTCAGGAGAGAGGGAAACTGTAAGAGAAAAGTGCGAGAGAATATGGATCGTTGGTGCTTGAGAAGATCTGGACCGTTGGTACTCGAGGAGATCTGGACCATCGACAGATGATCTCAGGAACTCGACAATAGGGAGTCAGAATCTCAAAAGGAGGATTTGGACCGTTGATCTTGAGGAAAACTAGATTGTCGAATTGATCTTGAATATCTTGCAATTTCGGGTATCGGAAGAAGGAGAACACTTGATTCTTCACTATCCCGAGGCGTGAATCTGGAATGTTGGTGCCCGAGGAGATATGGATTGTTGGTGCTTGAATATATATGAACCGTTGATATGTCTTCCCAAGTCGCGAATTCAAGATAAGTGAAATCGTGATATGTAAAGTCACGATATGAAAAATCACGATATGTGAAATCGTGAAACGTGAGAGAAGTTTTGGACCATTGATCCTAAGGAAATCTTGACCGTTAATCTAGTCCCAAAGGTATCGCAATTTCAGGGATCATAATAAGGGAAACACTCGGTTCTTCGCTATCCCGAGGCGCGAAATCCTGAAATCTGGAATGTTGGTTCCTGAGAAGATCTGGACCATTGGTGCTCGAAGAGATCTGGACCGTCGATCTATCTACCCAAGTAGTGAAGTCGCGATATGCGAAATCGTGATATGCAAAGTCATGATATGTGAAATCGCGATATCTGGAATGCTGGTGCCCAAGGAGATTTGGACCGTTGGTGCTCGAAGAGATCTGGACCATCGATCTGTCTGCCCAAGTCACAAAGTCGCGATATGAGAAATCGCGATATGCAAAGTCACGATATGAAAAATCACGATATGGGAAATCGTGAAATGAGAGAGAGGATCTAGACCATTGATCCCGAGGAAATATGGACCATCAACCAAGTCCCGAAGGGCTCAGAATTTTAGGGATCGAAGAAGGAGAACACTCGGTTCTTCGCCATCCCAAGGCATCAAATCCTAAAATCGGGAGCAACCACCAGTTGCGAAATATGAACTTGCGATATAACCACAGTGAAGTTAGAGGGCATGGGTTTTGGGGGACTTGGACCTCAAGAAACCACAGGCATTTTTGTGTATGTAGATACCTTCAGCCACAAGCATTCTTGTGTATGTAGATAGGTTGCAGGTCTTTCTGTAAGCCTTCAGTTGAAATTAATATAAGGATCCACTTTTTATTCACACACAAAAAAAAAACTATGTTGTTATTTATTATATATTATATAATATATAACAATTAAAGAGTTTTTTTCCCTAGAAAAAAATGTACTTTTTGTTTAAGTGAAATGGAAGGTACAATCCTTAGGCGCATTGAACTAACATCAAAAAACAGTTTTAGCCATGCTCACAAGAGTATCTAAAAACAACTCTTAAAGGATTACAAGTTCCTTAGCAAACAAAACGAAGACTTGCTCTTGCATAGGCCAATTGCATTCCCAAAAAGAGGCATTCTCATACAAAATGCTTAAACAAGAGACCGAAACAAAAATCAAAGAACAAGTACATTTATGTAAAGGTGCATTCTCTTTTAGAGATCAATTCTCCATTACATAATTCTTATAGAACAAATTGATTATCTTCCAATTGTAGTGCATCTTTTGAAAGAGAATCAACAAAAGTGTTTAACTCCCTGAAGACATGAGTGAAATTGAGTTGTTGGAATAGATCTGAAATAGTTTTCAACTAATAGGATATTTTTTATAAACCCAAATGTGTTACATGTATTTCATCGTTATCCAATCAATGGTCAACTTTCAATCTCCATTTACCTAAATATCATGCAAGTTCCTATTGATTGCACATTTGAGAAGGGAAAATAAAGAATTAAATTTTCCTTGGTTGTTAGATACAGGCATTCTGAGCCAACTGTACCCCTGATGTGGCCAAAACTGGAAGAATTTTGAATTCCTTCAATGAAATTTGAACACAGTACTCACATAATCTTTCTATCAATGTTCCCCTTTCCCATAAGTGTTCCAAATGCAGTTGGCACTCAATTCCATGCTAAATTTGATGGGTAAATGGACATTCCAAGAAAAAATGAAAATTTGTTTCCTCCTTCCTTTTACATAGATAGAAATATCCCAGTCACATTTTGTCATGCAGTTGTAGTATATCCTAGGTAGGATCTCTTCCTTTGAGAATAAGCTGAAAATACATAATACCTTTCAAAGGACCCTTTATTTTCCACAACTTCTTGAACAACCATTGATAAGGATTATTTCCCAAGTTATGCAAGGCCTAGTATCTTGGTTTAGTTGAGTATTGACTACCAGATTCGTTGTAATACCAATCCAATTCATCCTTGAAATTAATTAATCTAATATGGGTCTTATTGAGTTTGTTCATGAGTTGATACCATTTATTATTCCAAGCTGCATCAATATTCAATTCATCCACAGATAACCACCCCTGGCTCCAAATGGAAGAACGAGAAGTGTGTCTTATTGTGTTGAGTGTACAACAACCAATATCTCAGAGTTGAGATGCAAGTTCCTTAGGAAGAATGATTATATCACCATAGCCAACTATTTCATCTGCCCCAATCCTGACTTGAGTACCTAAACCGACCTTCTAGTCTAGAAATTGACCTATAATAGGAAAAGAAAGTGTGATAGAATGTTTGGTTAGAGACATTGTGAGTAGGATTATGCCACTATCGAATCCAATTCAGGATTGAACCGGGCATAATTTATTTTTCAACTAGAATTATCCTCCATAAACTGTCACGAGTCAGGAAAAACCACATGGATTTTGCAACCAAAGAATTCCCAAAGACAAATACATATTTTAATCCCCATCATCCAAGACTCCTAATCTTGGATAGGAATTTCCAATTAACCAGGTGGGAACCCAAGTATTCTATAATTCCTTTCCAAATTTAATTGAATCATAATGTTAAGAACCAAATATCAAAATAGCATAAAAAACCTTAGAATAAGTACTCAACGCCTTGACAAAGAGAGAATTTTAGATAATAAGCCTCTTCGAGGGGGAAACCTTCTTATACACCACATAAATTTACAAATACAATATGATTCCAAATGAAAAGGTATCCTTGGTATATATAGGAGACTAAGAGGTAAAACTACAACTAATGGATCCAAGACGACATAAATAAAATAACAATACTAATGTAATATGCCCCAATTAAGGGGTAATGTGCCACTATTTAGGGATTAACATGCCCCTGCCCTTCAGACAAGTGTTGTTTGTTATAAAACAGGATCATGGAACAATAAAATAAAACAAATGAGTAAATAAAACACATAAGATGCACAATACAATAGAGATGCAGATATATGTGGTTCGCCCAGTGTGGACTACGTCCACCAAAGAAATTGCTAGGTCCTTCCTTTTTATTATCTAGAAAAATGAAGGGATACAACCTACAACACACTTGTTGTAACTTCCTCTTCTTTATCTCATAGTCTCCTCTCTCTGAATACAATATTTGAAATAATACATAGTCGAATTCAATTCCCTCATAAATGAGGGTTGCCTTATAGGGAAAAAAACCTAACATAACTTCTACCATCAGATCTATGACCTTATAATGAATGGTCTAGATTTACTATGAAATTATAGTATGCATTTACAAGGCAATTTTTCATTCGGGGGCCTACTTTCCCCTAGACCTTACAGGGGGGGAAATCCCCCCTGCAACCCCCCCCCCCCCACCCACGTGGAGGGGTGTACAGTCTTCATGGGGTATAAACACGGCTGAAAACAAGGACCTATGAATCAGGAAGACAATCAGGCTCCACAACCAACATTGTCCACAATTCTTGAGTAATTATAGATGCTTATGTATAAAAGACTCATCTTCCCAAGTGGAGTCTTCAGCAGGTATTTTCCTCCACTTAATGAGATACTCTGAAATGGATCTATTCTTCAGTGGGCGAATTGTTTTGTCAGTGATAGATTTAGGCTCCAATATTATTTTTCCTTCCTTGTCAAGTTATGGAAATATAGTTTGAACTGAGATCTTGTCACCTATAACTTTCTTTAAGCACGAAACATGGAAAACTGGGTGTACTCGTGAAGATGCAGGCAACTCCAATTTGTATTCCATAGTACCAATCTTTTGCAGCACCTCATAAGGCCCATAGTACTTTGGTGATAATTTATTATCCTTCTTAGCTTGCTTGAGGGACATATGTTTGTATGGTTGTAGTCTTAAAAATACTCAATCCCCTACTTCAAAACTTATTTCACTATGATGTTGTTATGCTTGTTGTTTCATGCAATTATGTGCCATGGTCAGGTTGTCCTTTAAGATTTGGAGAACTTGTTGTTGATGCTCAATGTGATCTTCCACTGCTTGAACCTTAGATTTTTCTTTTAGAGAAGAAGTGATGGAAGATGGGTTATATCCATAGAGTGCCATAAATGGTGTCATTTTTGTTGCAGTATGAAAGGAAGTGTTATACCACCATTCTACCAAGGGTAACCACTTGAACCATTGTGTTTGTTTATCAGAGACAAAGCAACGAAGGTAACCTTCTAGAAATTTTTTCAATATCTCAGTTTGTCCATCAGATTAAGGATGATAAGATGAGCTATGATCCAATTGAGTACCCAAAAAAGAAAATAATTATGTCCAAAAATGCCCAGTGAAGATGGGATCTCTGTCACTTACAATAATCTTTTGTCTTCCATGTAGATTTTGAACTGTCTCCATGAATGTGGTGGAAATTGTATTGGCTTTGAAAGGATGAGCGAGTGCACAAAAGTGTGTGTACTTGGTGAGTCTATTAACAATCACCATGATGACACTCTTTCCTTCATAATTCAATAACCTTGTGATGAAATCCATGCAAACCTCCTCCCAACATTGACTTGGGATGGCTAATGGTTGTAAAAGACTCAGGGTCTTAATTGTTTCCACCTTATTTTGTTGGAAAACCAAGCATTCTGCCACAAACCTTTGAACATCAATTTTAAGGCCATCCCAAAAAAAATTCCTTATTGACCCTATGGTAGGTTTTAAAAAATCTTGAGTTCCCTCCTACCAGAGAGGTGTGCAATTCCAAGAGTACCTTTTGTTTGAGTTGGGATTTCTTACATAAATATAAGAGATATGTGTACCATAGTGAATCATTTTTCCATGTAAATGTATATGATGCACTAGAATCCTTCTACAACCTTTGAATGAGAGTCCACACATTTTCATCATTCTTCCATTCATCCCTCACTTCTATTATCCAATCGGTTTGGATGATTGAGATAGCACAGAGAAAGGCCTCAACATATTCATCCTTTCTTGAGAGTGCATCTACCACAACATTTTTATTCCCTTTTTGTAGATGACTTCAAAATCATAACCCAACATCTTGGTCACCCATTTTTGTTGTTATTCTATAGATAGTCTTTGTTCCAAAAAGTATTTAAGACTATCATGATCTATTTTGACCTTGAAGTTCTTACCTATTAGGTAAGGGCACCATTTCTTCAATTCATGTAGTATTTCCATCATTTCCTTCTCATAAATGAGTTTTTGTAAATCCTTTCCCTTGAGTGGCCGACTTTCAAAAGAAAGGGGCCTTCATTCTTGCATTATAATGACACCAATGACATTTCCCGAGGCATCCCATTCCACAATAAAGGATTTTGTGAAATCTGGTGTGGTCAAGACAAGAGTTTTTCACATCGCCTCTTTAAGTTGTTCAAAAGCTTGAGTTGCCTCCGAAGTCCATGAAAATGCATCCTTCTTAGTTAATTTCGTTAAAGGTGTTTCTATTCTTCCATAGTTCCAAACAAACTTGCGGTAGTAACCTGTCAAACCCAAAAATCCTCTAAGATTCTTAAATGTTTTGGGAATTGGCCAGACCATCATGCCCTTAATCTTGTTAGGCTCTACCTTGACACCTTCATGAGATACAATATGACCTAAATACTCTACCTCCTTCACCCCAAAGAAACATTTGGATGGTTTGGCATATAGTTGTTTCTCCTTTAGTAGTTGTAACACCTTGTCAACATGTCAAACATGATCTTCCCAAGACTTGCTATAGAATAGTATATCATTAAAAAATACTAACACAATTTTTTTAAGGAAGGGATTGAAAATAGAATTCATCAACCCTTGGAATACGGAAGATGCATTCGTAAGGCCAAAAGGCATGACCAAAAATTCATAATGGTCTTCATGAGTTCGAAATGTTGTTTTTGGGATATTTCCTTCCTTCATTCTAATCTGATGATACCATAAACGGAGATCCAACTTTGTGAATTAGATTTCTCCATTTAGTTCATCTAACAATTCATCAATGACAAGAATGGGAAACTTATCTTTAATAGTTATCTTGTTGAGCTCTCTATAATATGGACACATACGCCATGAGCCCTCTTTCTTGAGTACCATTACCATTGGTGCAAAGAAAGAACTTTGGCTAGGTCTAATAATGCCAACCTCTAACATTTCTTCAACAATATGGTCAATTTCACTCTTCTGGGAATAAGTGTATCTATAAGGCCTGATGTTAGGAGGAAAAATCTCAAGAATTAGATGACTATCATGATCATGATTTCAAGTGGGTGGAATACCTCTGATGGGTGTTCTATATGCAATAAAAAAACAGTAAAACCCTCAATTAAATTGTCAACCTGGGGTAAGTAAACTTAGAGTTGTAGCAAAATATATGCCAAAGGTAGAAGGTTGGTAGCAGTATAGTCTAACTAAGGAAGGCAGCTATCTAAGGCTAATCTACTCAAGAAAATCTATCTAATGATCAAACACTGCTAAGCAAAATGAAACTAGGTAACCTAAGTACTTTTGGGCCAAGGATCGATGGATAGTTCCTAAGAAAGAAAGTAAAACCCTATGTAAAGCAAACTACTTCAACAATAAGAAATAAGCAAACTACTAAGCATAATAAGCAAATGACAAGAGCAAACTTCTTTAACTTGCCAACCTACATTCAATGAGCAACTACCCTATGAAAGCAAATAAATAAGCAAGTAAACAAAATCACCTATCTAACCTATTAAAGCAAATAGACAAGTAAGCAAAGACACCTAACTAACCTACTAAAGCAAAAGACAAGTAAGCAAAGGCAACTAACTATTGCAAGTAAAACTTCTCATTGATCAACTATCTAGCCTAAGAGGCAAGTGAACTAAATGCCTAATGCAAAACTATTTCTAATGCATGAAAGGAAATCTAAATGCTCAATGCAATGCATGAAAGGAAATTTATTCTATTGGAAGAAAGAAGAACTAACAACTAATTCTTATTCTATGTTAAGCAAACTACTATCTAATCTATCAAAGCAAAATCTATCTATCCTATAGCAGCAATAAAACTTTATTCTAACTATGAAAGCAAGAAACTATATCTATGAAAACAGGAAAACTATCTTTTAACCTATGATAATTCAAATATAATGTTGGTGGTTGTGTGATTGTCTTCGGTGTCGGATGATATCTCAATAACACTTGACAACAAAGGATAATTCCAGTGGTATGAGCTCAACACTAATCTCAATGGCAAAGTGAAAGGTATGGATTAAACAATCCAATGAGAGTTTAGCCATGACAAAACAATGTTAAATACCTTGCATATTCATATATGAACCATCAACAGCATAACGAGATCATCATTTATACTTCTATACTACATAAGCAAAACTAGATTCAACCATTAACTAAGAAATTCAAATGCATTTTAATCCTAGGAAAGGAAATTACATAAATGAAACTATACTACATTTATTCTAACAATTCAAGCTGCAAGAAAGAAATGCTTAAAAATAGAGTAAACTAACAATTACATTAACCAACAACTAGCTAAGCCAATTCTACATAAAAATGAAATAAGCAAGCTATGATTAAAAACTGAAATCAATTCTATCCATCCATCAAACCCTTGTAAAAAAAAACTCAATTAAAAACTATGTTCTATTCTAACTAAAACTTTGTTTTAAACTTGATTCTACAATTATAAATGAAAACATAATATAATATCTAACTACACATGGGGTTAGTCTAGGGATCTACAGATCCATTCCTAACTACAAGATCAATTCATGTTAGCGCAAGCCTTCATACTAACCTGCAAAGGAGAGTTAAATTAATTTAAACTACAACAGCAAGTTAAATAACAAAAGAAAAATGCATGTACAAGAAATAAAGAGAGACAACTAAACTACAAAAATGCATAAATAAACTAAAGAAGAGTTACTAGACTACTGGTGGGCCCCCCAGCAAGTCATGGTCACTCTTTAGAAGCACACCATGAGCTTAACAAGGCGAATCCACCATTAAAGCTTGAAAATGCAGTTCTGGCACAATTATGGCAATGTAAAATATCAAAACAGAGAAAAAATGAATTTGTCTCTAATACACTAGTTCTTCTCCTTGGTTAACAATCTTATGATCATCCTAACAGTATTTATAAGATTACAGACCAGGTTGTCGACCACATGATGGTCTAACCACTTCTAATTTCGGCAAATTACAATAAATGATGTCATAACTGACAAAACGGAGCAAGCCAATAATCGCCTTCTTTGGAAAACTAAAACTGAGTTGCCTGGAGCTTAGTAGTTGAAGGGGGTGATCATGAAGAAAATCCATGTGCCTGATTTGTCCATCACTAGTCACCAATGCCATAACCGCCAACTCACCCTACGTTTTTGTGAAATACTGAGTGCTGGAATGAGTGTCGGATCGGGTACCGGAACGAGTGCTGGAACGAGTGTCGGATCAAGTGCCAGAACTAGAAACATGGTGTGTTTTTCCCTGTAACAGCAGAAAAACACGAATTAACTCTTGGAAATCATAGAACATGATGAATTAAACTTGATTTAATCATTAAACATGACTTACACGTACCTTATGTCGATCATACCATTTTATCATCAAATTCTTCAAAAAGATCCTTCAAAAGATGAAAAACACATATATACATATGGAAAAAGTGTATAATAACCGTCATGAAAATGTTCATATCCCGGGCCCAACATTACCCCCACACCTAAGATTTTGCAGGTCCCACTGCAAACAAAAAGAAATTGCCCTTTATGACTAAACTTGCGAAGGAGGGGGTGGATTAGCTTTAGAAGCTTCTCCCTCTTGCCCAGGGGATTTTGACTTAGAATTTTCGTGGTGTTTCAATTGCATCCAGAGACTATTATTGGTGGCAGTTAATATCATCAACCTAACGCTGTAGAGAATTCATCTTGGGTTGTAAGACAACATTATCATGGAGTAAATGACAACTCAATGTTTCATGCTCTCTAAGTTTGAACTGGAGAGTTTGGAGGTTTTGGAGGTTTTTGATGACATGTGAGGAAGCCTTGAGATGTATATTATACCATTGATCTCTTAAACCATGCAAAACAATATTTTTACCTCTGCAATAATTAGTTCCAAAAGTGGCTTCCCATAAGCGCAATAATTTTGGCATGGCGAACTTGTGAAAAATAGGTATCAAAGTGACACCTATAACTACGATGTATTAAAACCTGTGTAAAAACTGAGAGATTTTTTTGTTTTTGAATATGTTCTCGACAAAAACCTCTCTTGGTTTTCAAAAATTCACCTTCAGTTGTTAGGAAAACACACCAAGAAAACATGACTAAAACAGGAAAAACAGAGTGTTTTATTTTCTGAAAAACTAGGCCTCTAAAATATTTGAATATATCCAAAACCATAACGTATATTTAGAAACTGAGAGAGGTTATTGTTTTTTAATATGTCCTTGATACAAACTCTCTTTTTTTTCAAAAATTCATTCCCTGTTATTAGGAAAACACAAAACGAAAATATGACTATAACAGGAAAAAAAACAGAGTGTTTTATTTTCTGAAAGCATAGGCCTCTAAGATGATAGAATATATCCCAAACCATAAAGTATATTAAAAAAATGAGAGAGGTTATTTTGTTTTGGTATGTTATGAAAAAAAAACTCCTCCAGGTTTCAAAATTACTTTTCCATTTGTTCATAATCCCAGCTTGAAGTTGGTTACTCAAAACTTGCAGAAGCACAACGTGCTCTTAGTAGAAACGCAGTGTGGTCTTTGATAGGAATTTTGGAGGCCTTCCCAAAGGAATTTTGGGCTTAAAGTGGTATGGGTGGAAATTTTATAATGTCTGATACACAATGGAGCCATCAAGAACTTCAAATTCCCTCTCCAAACCTACGAAAAACTGACTTCGAGTCAAGTTGTCCAAATGTGCAGAAACCCTCCTATAGTGACTGTATTTGGGGGATTTCTCTCAAAAAATAACACATGTGCATAAAATGAAGGAGGTTTTTGTTTATTTGTCTATTATTTACAAAAACCTCTTTCACTTTTGTCAAATTCATCTTCCTTAATTCAAAAACCTCTTTCACTTTTGTCAAATTCATCTTCCTTAATTCAAAAACCAATTTTTAGGTAGAACTTTGACCAAGACAATCATTTGAAAATTTATGACAAGGAAGGATGACATGACCATGATGAGAATTTATGACCTTGGATGAGTGGAGGGAGTAGTAATGACACCTAGACACACCAATGACAATTTTACAACCAAGATATGTCAAATTTTATTTGATAAGTTTATTTTGAAAATATAACAATTTGACCTAATAACCCTATCAATCACATGAAAGAGTAAATTTGATCACTGGTGACTGATAGAACTGACAGATACTAACAAAAGGCTTGGTTTGTACTATTAGGCATGGTGAACAGGAGAATTGTTATTGCCTTTCATTAATATGTAACAATTCAAACAACTGGTCCTCTTTTCATAAGCTTGGAATACAGATGATAGTAAGTATTTAGCAGTTGTAATCACTCTGTATTTGTCACAAAGAGTAGTTAAGTATAAGCACTCATCTATAGCATAAACAAAAAAATGCACAAGAGATTTATAACACACAATGATTTCGGCAGTATATAATTTAGCATACCAATACAAACAACTGTTGATATAATATCCCAAGACTTTGTAAAAAGACAGTATGGCAGAATTTTGATAGAAATCCTACTTCCTCTTCTCATGGGTTTACTATACAAATGGGCAATGCTTAGCATTTTTAGCTCAGGAAAAATCCCCCCCAGACCGAATATATGGCATGTCCTCGTGCCATGAATTAGCAATAGGCTTCTTGGTCTTTTTCCTGATGAGGCTGCAGGGGTATCAACAAGTTTCTCCAATAAAGGAATAGCTTGAGCATGAGGGTTTGGGTGGAGTAACAGTCCCTAGATCAAGAGTCTTCTTGCTAGTCTTGATTGTAATATGAGGGTTTGCAAATTGGTAAATGAACTCATCCCACATTTTCTCCTATTTTTCCAACTCGGATAAGACAAGTAGTTTGATAAGTCCATGGTGAAATAAGTTGTTATGGGGATTGGTTACATTCTTCCTCACTTGGGAAGACATCTTCTCAAGACTCTTTAAGAAGTAAAAGGGAAAGTTACAATGGCTTATGGAACTGAAAGTGAGCTAACAATCGAAATCGATAGGCTTTAGAGACGGAATATCTACCTTCACATGTAATCAATCTAGTGATGACTATGAGAGGGTTGATTAGCTCCTCTTTTATCTACTCCTTGGAGTATCCCTTAGCTCTAGAGATGTTCTGAAATTCGGTTTTGAAAACCCTGTTATAGCTTGCTCTTGGCAACTGATGGTGTTTAAATAAACGGTCTCCAACTCTTGGGAGCTTTGTGGTTGAGGCAATGATTCCTCAGAGGCCACGAACATAGTGAATAGGAGTTGAGGCAGGCTAAGAGTGTTCCATTGTTGTTGATTTTTCCACCATGCTCACTCAATCCACTTGCATATGTAATGTCAAACCTACAAAGAACAACCTGTAATAAAAATAAACCAACAGAGTGGTCTTGTTAAGGACATATACAACAATATATAGCACATAGGAGTTTAGCACTTCAAAATAAAATGACTTCTACTATAATAACTTGTATCATGAAAACAATACATGAATTTTTACAAAGATTTATTTCTTCTAGGCAATGTTATCATTTGTCAACTCATGAACCCATCCCCCACACCTAAGTATTATGACTCCTCACAATCAAAAATATAGGAAACCAGTCAGTTCTCCCGATAGCCAAAGATTTACAGTTTGTAAAGTGTAAAGATAAATTTCACAGATTGGTCTGACGAGACGGTTAGAAGATGGCCCCACCTATAGGATAAGAGATCCTATATATAGATAAGAAGAGGTAGGCAAGAGAGTTTCGAGATAGTCTCAGAGTTAGTTCCCAATGGAAAATTTATGGAGTCCATTAACCTTAGCTTAACCATACATACTTCATGTTAAATTTGTCTGCAAGTAGTGTCATACATCAGGACAAGTTTAAATTTATTATTTATTTTTGGCAGATTACCATCCTCACTAGGTAGAATGCCCCGCTACTAGCAAGCCTGTTCAGTACTCCGACAGGTTTACCTAGTCATACCACATGCTGGTACCCACTGCCAGCAAACCTGTTCAATATCCCGGTGGGTTAGCCTCTTACACCCTCAGAGATTGTCCCTCCATATTTTAAGATTTTAATATAAGAGAATGGGGGGACAACTCTGAAAACAACTTTTTCTTTCTTTTTTCAATTGGGATGGTATTTATGTTAGAGGATGACTTTCCATTATATTCCTTAGTAATTGTCCTGGTGTAAGGGGTACTTAAGTAGACAAGGCCTATCTAAAGATATGATATAATCAAGTTATTTAGTGTGTAGTGGATGTTACCATTGAGAAAAAACAAAAAGGTATCTCTAGGCTCAACTCACTTTCTTCTTTTGTAAGTTATTGTGATGCTTCCATGACAAACCACTAATCAGACCTCCTTGTTACTCTTCAATAAAGATACTTTACTCACTTACTCAGGTTTCTTGGGAAAAATGTACGAGAGACCTCTAAGCTTGATGGTTACAGTGTCACTTCCTTATACAGTGGTGAAGATTTTCAAGAGCAACTGCTTTGGAATGCCTTAAGAACAAGAAGATGAAAGTCTTTGCAAAAACATGGCTAATTACAACAACTCATTATTCATTTGATGCTTAGCAGACAACAGGGTTCAAGTGTAACAATGTTTCGAAGACGAATCCTTCTTTTATATTTCCTTGAAACTATCTACTCCTGGTGAAATAAATACCTACAGAAGTCTCTAGAAAAAAAAACACACTCTAAAATATCAAAGACTAATGAGATCAAGTCACTGGAACATGTATCTCATAGTTATTTTATTAAAATAAAATGTAAAATGAGGTTGCATTAGACTCTAAGCTAAACTAACAACATGCAGCTTTTATTTACTATCCTACCCTACCTAAAAAGAAAGGAAAAATATTTATTCAAGTATAAGAACTCTTCCAATGTAACCATGTGTGGAGCAAGATAAGACACATACTCATATCCATATATGAAAAAGTTACCGCAATGATTACCTGGATATGAAGAACCAACCAACCTACTTGTTTTGGCATCAGAAGGTGTTGAAGAAGAGAATAGTATTGTGGCCTGATGACCTCTTGAAACCAAATTTCAATGTAATCTTGATGTTTATCAACAATAATTTATATGCTCTCCTTCATCATGCTATGCAGATCCTCTTCTTTTGGATGATTGATTTCTGAAGTACATAAAGGATCTGTTGAGATGGATGTTGAGAACTCCTCAATTTCAGGTCTTAGTGATTGCTCTCCACTAGAGGTAGTCCATAAGTTTTCATCTTCCTTCATAGTTTGGCAAGGAAGATCATTTTGTAGCTCATAGGACCTTGAGTCTTCTAATATTTTGGGAGAGGTAGATACACTTTTGGCTGCTGCCAAAATATGTTCTTCTTGAAAAGAAGAAATCATGGTTGTTTCTAGGATTTGAGAGAGTTATTCCAAACTAATGGTCATCTTCGAATTCATCTTGTCATTTGATAAAACTTGGTTCACACAAAGATGATGTCCACAAAGTTAGGATCTCCTGATGGTGGTAAGAAAACAAAGGTTGTATTGTTTGGTTCTGCGGAAGGCTTGAGTGGTCTTGCCTCCTATCCCACTATTACTAATGCCTCAATTTCTTGTTCTATAGTGCTCCTTGTTTTAGTCTCTTTAGAGATTTCTTTAATTCTTTGGGTTGAGCTAGCTCCTGCTTTTCGGTATCGGTCTGCAGATTTTATAAGCGGAGCATTCCTTCCCCAAAAGAGATCGGAAGGAACCTTGATTGAAAGGTTGGATTTTGATTTAATTTATCTACCTTGTGGGTCTCTAGGCCTATTCATGAAAGAAAGCAAAAATAAAAAGCTACCATTTGGTTTCTAGGTCTATTCATAAACAAAAAACAAAAAAAGAAAAACTACTATTGGGTTTGGGGGAACCTGCTATAGCAGATGCACAAGTTCTTACCTCTCGTCTTAAAGTTCCTCTGCCACCAAACTAATGCTAAGTTCTAAGGATAATCTATTTCCTAAATACTTCTTACCTTGAGACAACTCCCCGACAACGACGCCAAAATGTTAGGTGATTTATATGTACTAAAAAGACACTAAACTACCCTCAATTAAATTGTCAACCTGGGGTAAGTAAACTTAGATTTGTAACAAAATATATGCCAAAGGTAGAAGACTGGTAGGAGTATAGTCTAACTAAGGAAGGCAACTATCTAAGGCTAATCTACTCAAGCAAATCTATCTAATGAGCAAACCCTACTAAGAAAAATGAAACTAGGTAACCTAAGTACTTTTGGGCCAAGGATCGATGGATAGTTCCTAAGAAAGAAAGTAAAACCCTATGTAAAGAAAACTAGTTCAACAATAAGCAATAAGTAAAATACTAAGCATAATAAGAAAATGACAAGATCAAACTTCTTTAACTTGCCAACCTACATTCAATGAGCAACTACCCTATGAAAGCAAATAAATAAGCAAGTAAACAAAAGCACCTATCTAACCTATTAAAGCAAATAGAAAAGTAAGCAAAGACACCTAACTAACCTACTAAAGAAAAAGACAAGTAAGAAAAGGCAACTAACTACTGCAAGTAAAACTTCTCATTGAACAACTATCTAGCCTAAGAGGCAAGTGAACTAAATGCCTAATGCAAAACTATTTCTAATGCGTGAAAGGAAATCTAAATGCTCAATGCAATGCATGAAAGGAAATCTATTCTATTGAAAGAAAGAAGAACTAACAACTAATTCTTATTATGTGTTAAGCAAACTACTATCTAATCTATCAAAGAAAATTCTATCTATCCTACAGCAGCAATAAAACTTTATTCTAACCTATGAAAGCAAGAAACTATATCTATGAAAGCAAGAAAACTATCTTTTAACCTATGATAATTCAAATATAATGTTGGTGGTTGTGTGAATGTCTTTGGTGTCGGATGATATCTCAATAACACTTGACAAAAAAGGATAATTCCAGTGGTATGAGCTCAACACTAATCTCAATGGCAAAGTGAAAGGTATGGATTAAACAATCCAATGAGAGTTTAGCCATGACAAACCAATGTTAAATACCCTGCATATTCATATATGAACCATCAACAACATAACAAGATCATCATTTATACTTCTATACTACATAAGCAAAACTAGATTCAACCATTAACTAAGAAATTCAATTGCATTTTAATCCTAGGAAAGGAAATTACATAAATGAAACTATACTACATATATTCTAACAATTCAAACTGTAAGAAAGAAATGCTTAAAAACAGAAATTAAAAGTAAACTAACAATTACATTAACCAACAACTAGTTAAGCCAATTCTACATAAAAATGAAATAAGCAAGCTATGATTAAAAATTGAAATCAATTCTATCCATCCATCAAACCCTTGTCAAAGAAAACTCAATTAAAAACTCTGTTCTACTCTAACTAAAACTTTGTTTTAAACTTGATTCTACAATTATAAATGAAAACGTAATCTAATATCTAACTACACATGGGGTTAGTCTAGGGATCTACAAATTCGTTCCTAACTACAAGATCAATTCATGTTAGCACAAGCCTTCATACTAACCTGCAAAAGAGAGTTAAATTAATTTAAACTACAACAGCAAGTTAAATAACAAAAGAAAAATGCATGTACAAGAAATAAAGAGAGACAACTAAACTACAAAAATGCATAAATAAACTAAAGAAGAGTTACCAGACTGTTGGTGGGCCCCCCAGTAAGTCGTGATCACTCTTTAGAAGCACACCACAAGCTTAACAAGGCGAATCCACCATTAAAGCTTGAAAACGCAGTTCTGGCACAATTCTTGCAACGTAAAATATCAAAACGGATAAAAAAATGAATTTGTCTCTAATACACAGGTTCTTCTCCTTGGTTAACAATCTTATGATCATCCTAGCAGTATTTATAAGATTATAGACCAAGTGGTCGACCACAGGAGGGTCTAACTACTTCTAATTTCGGCAAATTACAATAAATGATGCCCTTACTGACAAAACGGAGCAAGCCAATAATCGCCTTCTTTGGAAAACTGAAACTGAGTTGTCTGGAGCTTAGTAGCTGGAGGGGGCGATCATGAAGAAAACCTATGTGCCTGATTTGTCCATCACTGGCCGCCAATTCCATAACCGCCAACTCACCCTACGTTTTTGTGCAATACTAAGTGGTGGAATGAGTGCCGGATCGGGTACCAGAACGAATATTGGAACGAGTGTCGGATCAAGTGTCGGAACTGGAAACATGGTGCGTTTTTCCCTGTAACAACAGAAAAACACGAATTAACTCTTGGAAATCATAGAACATGATGAATTAAACTTGATTTAATCATTAAACATGAATTACACGTACATGTTAGGACCCTATAATGTACCTTTTTGCTCATACTTTTTGCTATCATTACATCCTTTTCCCACTCATATTTAAGCCTACATTATCACCTTAATCTATTTTTCCAAAGGTATATAACGTTTCTTCTCTTTGTTATATGTTTAATTTTTTTTACATGTAATTTTACATTACTTTCATACTTAGTCATTAATCAGAAATATATAGTTGCTAAAACAGTTTGAAGACTGCAGTTAATATATCGTTGTTGCTTGAAGACTACGTTGTTGAAATAGTCAAACAGTACGCAAATCTCATTTTTGAAACAGTCTGTGATTTGCGATGCTGAAACAATATTTCACATACAGCAGTAACAAGAAAAGATAATTAAAGGAGTTGTTACACTGGCCGCAACAGCCGTACCTCAAGACAGCACCATTACAACTGTCGTTGTTGCTTGAAGACCACGTTGTTGAAACAATCAAACAGTACGCAAATCTCATTGTTGAAACAATCCATGATTTGCAATGCTGAAACAGTATTTCAATACAGCAGTAACAAGAAAAGATAATTAAAAGAGCTATTACACTGGCCACAACAATTGTACCTCAAGCCAGCAGCATTACAACCACTGTAACAGCATTCTGCTACGGAAGATCAGAATATCCTATTCCAGCATAGAAGATTAGATCAGACTAAGAATAGGATTTGTATGTACACATGTAATTTTATGCTTAATTGTATTAAGAGGATTCTCCTCTTTAAATAGGGGAGAAATCATCATTAGAGGGGGATTACAGAAGGCTTAGCTAGAAGGGAATTACAGAGAAGGAGCATGTTCGCTTTGGATATTGTAACTTGTCACATTGGACAGATGAATAAAAGATCATTCTGAGCATTTCTTCTTAGTTCCTTTTATTTCTAGGGAATCTTGTGAGAAGGAGAGAGCCCACCTTCTTCACAAGATTCACCCATTAGTTTATGTAGTGTGTTAAGTATTGTTTTTATTCATGCCTTGTTAAAACTCTGTTTTGTTGAAACTCTGTTTCAACTGATTGTTGCATCGTTTTCATACAATTCATTCCTAGGTAATTGTTGATCAATTTGATTGGTAATTCTGTTTGCAGAATGAGTTTATGAAAGTGTGATAGTCAGAGACAGGTGCTGAAGATTCCTACTTTGGGGAATAGGGTCATGTTCTCTGTTACAGAATAGTTAGTCTTCTTTGCAGTATGCTGAAAGGTTCCTTTTTCCTAGGTTGTTGTTTCTTAATGTAATCCAAGATTCTTCTAATAATTATTTTCCTTTGAATCTTGAATTCTGCAATAGATAGATTGTTTTTACTGTAATTCAAAGTAGAACTTCATTCTGTTCAAAAAAATGTGTGATTAGTGTAACTTTTACTACAACTTTGGATTGCTTTTGAGATTGAGCATATACAGTGTGTGATTGCATTTGAAATAAACAGACTTCCCTGGGTTGACAATTTATGTAACACTTGATTGTTTTAATTAATAAACAATTATAGTGACCAACATTTTGGCGTCGTTGTTGGGGAAGGCAATTATAGATTTCAAAAGCATTTACGTTTTTCTTT
>ML797397.1:298949-326992 GCA_009831015.1 Picea engelmannii
ATTTCAAGGGAAACTACGTACAAGATGGCTAGGACCTTACGAAGTGGATACTATTTTCCCCAATGGAACAGTAAGGCTCCTAACAATTGATGACTCTAAAACACCGTTATTAGTGAATGGTCATCGGCTCTGTCTGTACCAGCACCCCATTTCCAAAGAAGATTTTAAGGCCACATGTGTGGCAGATTCACATTATCTCTTTTTAGAGGAGCCTCCTACCCCTCATTGCATTTAAATTTTCTGAATTTTATTTCTTAAGTATTAGATTAAATTTCTTTTACTAATAATCTCTACCAAGGGATGGCATGTTACAATTGATTCTTTTGCAGATTCTCGATCCAGAAAAGGCCTACCAAGAAAGGACAATCTTACTACAAGCAGATCTAAGCTTCATCTTGTGAAGCATTGCTCCCTCTTTCTTCAATCCATTCATCTTCATTTCCCATTCAACATCCCCATCATTCATCCCCTCTCATTCTTTTCCTTTTCATTCCCCATCCCCATTTTCCCATTGTTGAAACACCACTCTTCAACAACATTTTTTCCCATTTTCCCATTGTTGAAACACCACTCTTCAGCAACATTTTTCCCCATTTTCCCATTGCTGAAACACCACTCTTCAGCAACATTTTTCCTCATTTTCCGATTGATGAAACACCACTCTTTAGCAACATTTTTTCCCCATTTTCCCATTGCTGAAACACCACTCTTCAGCAACATTTTCCCCATTTTTTCCCATTGTTGAAACACCACTCTTCAGCAACATTTTTCCTCATTTTCCCATTGTTGAAACATCACTCTTCAGTAACATTTTTTCCCCATTTTCCCATTGCTGAAACACCACTCTTCAACAACATTTTCCCCATTTTTTTCGCGCTACTGAAACACCATTTCTTCAGCAATATTTTCCATTGTTAAAACATCACTCTTCAGCAAACATTTTTCCATTATTTTCTTGTTGTTGAAACACCACTTTTTCAGCATTTCCTGTCATAAAAACATCTTCTTCAGCTCTTTCACTCTCACTTCTCCTATTTTTCATACTACATTATGTCCTTTCACTAGCTTCTCCCATGATTAAACAAACCCTTGATACAATTTCTCTCATAATTCCAAAGTTTCTCCCATGATCACTGCAGATCTATTATGGATAGGCACTATATTTTTCGAAGTACGAATCAAAGGTAAAGATGAGGTATGTAAACTTTATATGTAAATACAATTGAACTATGGCTAATGAGAAGATCCTAATTCATTACTACCATTCACTTAAAGTCACTATTTTAGCCGTAGTTGGGGGGGGGAAATATTGAAACCTTATGCCATCATTTCACACGAACAAACTACCGTCACTTCTTTTTACCCATTATCTCGTCCTTTCACCATCATTTACATGCCCTCATCCGCAAAACTTACTCTGTTTGGGTGCGGTTACTTGACTCTATGACTATGCATTTTACTGAGCTAAATAGCTATGGGAGGTCTTGTTATACAATACGAACCCGCCATGAAAACCCTGCTAGAATTGTATCTAGAAGTATACCAAATCTTTTAGCAGGCAGGTTGGCTGGTTTATTTTCAGAGGCTCCAGGGATTTGATCAACAACAGGTTCTTCAATTTGCTCGGAATCTTCAAGAAGGCCATTCTATTATTCAAGGGGTTCGGATTTCAGTCACAGAGGATGATATAGCATAGGTTTTGGGCCTTCCCATCACTGGCATTCACTGGTTCAGTCGCAAACACATTATTCTTAATGCCCAATAGGATTTTCTCTTGCCAGGAGAACAAGTTGAGCCTAAAGCCTGGGGTGTTCGACTTATCTCGTTGCCACCTCCTTGGCCGAAATCCACAGAGTTTGTCAAGCACTACCTTACCTGTGAAGGCCGATACCAAGTAGTTTACCCGTACGACTTTGTCTTGTTATCTCATTTACGACATGTTAGACTGGTGAATATTCCTTACTATCTGCTCGGATGTCTTAGAAATATGTCACATTATTGTAGACAGGCTAAAAATTTCATCATTTCCCTCACCCATCACCGTCTCGTTCAATTACTCATCCAAAAGGGTTTTTGCCCAACAAAACCCTCTCCTAAAAAATCCACCCATAAACCCTCAAGAAGTTGTTGAACATCCTAAAAATCCTCATGATGAGCAACCACAAAACCTTCTTGACCCTCTAGAAATACCTATTAATCCACCTACAGATCCATTTGATCCAATTAACCCTCCTACAATACTAAGTCCGTCCCACAATTTACCAGAATCATCTACTCCTACTGTTCATATCCTTAGCGATGATTCTGAAGCAGATAAACCTGATAACCCTCCCTGCCCCATCACTGAGGAAAAACCCACCCGCAAAAGAAAAAAGCAAACTACTACTTTTCCTGCCTTCTACCTAAAAAATGAACGAGGGCTTCAACCAAAGCAACAACTACTGCCACTACCCTAAACCCCCTACCCATTTTTCTAAAAACCCATACACCTCCACCCTCCCAAATCCTAGAATTTTTACATGTTCAACCCACGGGCACTGAAACACAAGAACTAGAGGCCCAGGGTGCTGCAACATCATTTTCTTTACATCAAGTAGCTATCACACAAGAACTGTCTACTCATTCAGTAGCTGAAACACAATAACCAGCTATAGTTGTTACACAAGAACTAGCTATAGCTGAAACACAAGAACCAGCTGCTAACTTCATTCCTGAAATACAAGAATCGGATGCCCAGGGTGCTACAACAGTAGTTGTCACACAAGAACCAGCTACTCATTCAGTAGCTATCACACAAGAACCAGCTACTCATTCAGTAGCTATTACACAAGAACCAGCTATAGTTGTTACACAAGAACCAGCTACAGCTGAAACACAAGAACCAGCTGCTGACTTTATTCTTGAAATACAAGAATCACATGCCCAGGGTGTTGCAACACTATTTTATTTACATCAAGTAGCTGAAACACAAGAATTAGCTGCTAATTTTGTAGCTGCTCCACAAGAACCAGCTACTGAGGTTGTGATCGTTACACAAAAACCAGTCACCCCTCTTGATACACCTATGACAAATCAACAACCAAAACCAACAATGGCTTCTCTCTTACAAGAGAATGAGTTTCTAAGATCAGAACTGGAAGCTTACAAGCAAGAGCTGGTAATGGCAAAGGAAGCCTATAACAGGGAACTTAATTTGTATACATTAGCTCGCGTAGCAGCCATGGCAGAGAAAAACACAAAAGATGATCAATATAGAGAGTACATGTGCAGCTAATGTGAGGATATTTATGATCAAGCAGGCTACAAAGTGATTCAAATCCCAATGCCTGGAGCTTCCCCTGCACCTACGACTTTTGCAGTTAAAAAAGAGGAATGCCCTACTGTTACACAAGAACTAGTAGGACCTTCAAAAATTCCAAAAAGAAAAGCTAATCTATAGGAATCCTGGCCTACATCAACTGTTAAATCTGAAGCTCGTGTTTTCATTAGTAAAGCTACTCAAACTCTGCCTATTGATGAATTTGCCCCTCCTAGCAAGATCGGTACCCCTACTTTTGTGGAACAAGCCACTCAGACTCTACCTCAACCTACCACTTGCGATGTTGGAACACAAACTCAACCATGGAATGAGCAGGTAATAATGACCAAATGGAAAAAGGAGGTTGCTATTACACAGGACAAAAGTTTGCAGGAGCATAGACTACTTTGGCTAAACCACATATATTCAAACTGGGAAGCTTTGGAGTAGACACACAAATAATCTCATGCCCATAAGAAGCAGAATGGGGAGTTAAAAAGAAAATTGCTCCTAATGTTCGTTTTGGTGCAAAAATTGTTGGTTGCTAGGAAACCATCCTCAAATTACTCTCTTTTCCTTACAGAATGACTTTCATTCTTTCAAATGAAGTCAATCAAAGATGGAAGACCCTATGCAGTGTTCAAACTAGAAGATTTTGTTCAAACTTTTGCAGAAGCCTCTACTATTGATCAGCATCTACTATGTGAGTTATATCTTCATAATGAAGCCATTCCTGAGAATAGACAGCTTAATCTTAATCCTCTTGTTGGTGATACCCATATTCGGGCACTCACCTCCTTCCTTGCCAACCAAATTACATGGCAGAATGATTTTCTAGCTGCCAAGAATAATGAAGATAATCTTCTCCTCTGGATACGACTAGAACCATAGAACGTTGCCACCTTTGTTGCAGAATATTATCAATTTTTGAAGAAACCTAGGATGACTCAATATATACGGAAACTATAGGCAACAGTACTTCAGGATTGTCAACAGTTTATTAAATCCATAGAGACTGCTGCCCTAAAAGAAAATAACATTTTTTGGCAACAATCTTCTGAGAAAAGGCAGGAGCACAATCCCTTTAGTCCTACCAAACCTGAGACAGCAATCTTCCAGGTACCTAGTTACATCAAATGTGTCCAGCAATGCGCTGAAAATTGGATAGGTTATCAATTCCATTTTCCCATTCTATGGATGCCAGCAGAGAAGTATCAAGTTCATCATAGGTTGCCCAAGAAGGTTGAAGCAGTAGCTTGGCAAAGGCTACAACATGTTCAAGGATTCATAGCCCCAACAGACAATACTTTCTACAGCTACTGCTTAAGTAATTTGCACGCCCAGAGTCAGTATTCGGATTCTGATTCAGATTGAAGTTGCTTGAGGACATGCAACCTTTTTAGTTGGGGGGGATGTTAGGACCCTATAATGTACCTTTTTGCTCATACTTTTTTCTATCATTACATCCTTTTCCCACTCATATTTAAGCCTACATTATCACCTTAATCTATTTTTCCAAAGGTATATAACGTTTCTTCTCTTTGCTATATGTTTAATTTGTTTTACATGTAATTTTACATTACTTTCATACTTAGCCATTAATCAGAAATATATAGTTGCTAAAATAGTTTGAAGACTGCAGTTAATATATCGTTGTTGCTTGAAAACCACGTTGTTGAAACAGTCAAACAATACACAAATCTCATTGCTAAAACAGTCTGTGATTTGCGATGTTGAAACAGTATTTCACATACAGCAGTAACAAGAAAAGATAATTAAAGGAGTTGTTACACTAGCCGCAACAGTTGTACCTCAAGCTAGCACCATTACAACCGTCATTGCTGCTTGAAGACCACGTGTCTGAAACAGTCAAACAGTACGCAAATCACGTTGCTGAAACAGTCTGTGATTTGCGATGCTGAAACAGTATTTCAATACAGCAGTAACAAGAAAAGATAATTAAAAGAGTTGTTACACCGGTCGCAACATCTGTACCTCAAGCGAGCACCATTACAACCATTGTAACAGCATTTTGCTACGGAAGATCAGAATATCCTATTCTAGCATAGAAGATTAGATCAGACTAAGAATAGGATTTGTATGTACACATGTAATTTTATGCTTAATTGTATTAAGAGGATTCTCCTCTTTAAATAGGGGAGAAATCAGCATTAGAGGGGGATTACAGAAGGCTTAGCTAGAAGGGAATTACAGAGAAGGAGCATGTTCGCTTTGGATATTGTAACTTGTCACATTGGACAGATGAATAAAAGATCATTCTGGGCATTTCTTCTTAGTTCATTTTATTTTTGGGGAATCTTGTGAGAAGGAGAGAGCCCACCTTCTTCACAAGATTCACCCATTAGTTTATGTAGTGTGTTAAGTATTATTTTTATTCATGCCTTGTTAAAACTTTGTTTTGTTGAAACTCTGTTTCAACTGATTGTTGCATCATTTTCATACAATTCATTCATAGGTAATTGTTGATCAATTTGATTGGTAATTTTGTTTGCAGAATGAGTTTATGAAAGTGTGATAGTTAGAGACAGGTGTTGAAGATTCCTACTTTGGGGAATAGGGTCCTGTTCTCTGTTACAAAATAGTTAGTCTTCTTTGCAGTATGCTGAAAGGTTCCTTTTTCCTAGGTTGTTGTTTCTTAATGTAATCCAGGATTCTTCTGATAATTATTTTCCTTTGAATCTTGAATTCTACAATAGATAGATTGCTTTTACTGTAATTCAAAGTAGAACTTCAGTCTGTTCAAAGCAAGGTGTGATTAGTGTAACTTTTACTACAACTTTGGATTGCTTTTGAGATTGAACATATACAGTGTGTGATTGCCTTTGAAATAAACAGACTTCCCTGGGTTGACAATTTATGTAACACTTGATTGTTTTAATTAATAAACAATTATAGTGACCAATAGTACCTTATGTCGATCATACCATTTTATCATCAAATTCTTCAAAAAGATCCTTCAAAATATGAAAAACACATATATACATATGGAAAAAGTGTATAATAACCGTCATGAAAATGATCATATCTCGGGCCCAACAACCTCTGTGAATATATTCAAATACTTTGGAATGCTTATCAATGATCCCTTGGAGATCTAGGGGAATAGATGGCTTAGATGTTTGAACATCTAGTGAGAATAGTTGTACAATTATACCATGATGCCCCTTTTTCAATAATTTTGTCATGCTATTAGAGCTTATCACCTTATTGGTTTTCCCTGTGATAACCCTTAACTCAATTTCCTTTCCTTCCAATGAAAATTTCATGAAAAGTTCTTGAAAATTAAAAGCCAATGTTCCCAATGATTGTAACCATTGGACTCCTAGTACGACATCAACACCACCCATGGGTATATAAATCATTGGAATATTCATTACATATTCCCCCATAGTAATATTGATCTTATGGAATTTTCCTAAGTAATTGATAGTTCCTCCATTTGAAATCATTACTTGAAACTATGGCACTGGATATATAAAGAAATTGAGAGCTTTGGCTAATTTATAGTGAATGAAATTATGAGTACTACCAGAATCAATCAGGACTATTACCTTTTTGTTTTTTATATATCCTTTGATCTTGAGGGTTCGAGGAGTGTTAATTCCATCCAATGCATTACATGATATCGTGGGAGTTAACTCTTCAGAAGAAATCTCTTCTACATTTTCATCTTGAGATGGTTCTTATTCTTGTTCTTGTTATTCTTCCTCTTAACAATCTATGTAGAATAATTTCTTCTCACCACACTTATGTTCCATACTGTACTTGTTGTCACAATTAAATCATAAAACTTTTTCTTTTCTTTCCTCCAAATTTTGAGGTGTCAACCTTGTAGGTTGAGGTGTTTTAGAAGAAAGAACATTATTCTCTCGATATATGTTAGGAGTTATCCTTTTAGTAGCCATAGCCATATTTTTATTTTCAACATTTGTCCCCACCCTGAACACATTCTCCAATGATTTGGGTTCCCAAAGGTGAACCTCATGTTGAATGTTATCCTTTAAAGTTACTATGAATACATCAATCAAGTTCTCATTTGGAATATCTGTTACCTTTATATTCAATCTTTGGAAGTTCTCAATGTGCTCCACAACTGAACCCTTTTTCTTGATATTTATCAATTGGATAAAGAAGGTATTACTCCTTGTATCCTCATAGTGTGCTATCATTTCTTCCATGAAAATTGTCCAAGTGACAAGTTATTTGCGAGAACAAATCCATCGATACCACACAAATTGGTTGGGTTCTAAATATAAAGAAGCAATTCATACCTTTTGTGTGTGTGGCACATCATGTAGATCAAAGAACTGATCCATTTGAAGTGTCCATGTGATTGGATACTTGACATCAAACTTCCTCATATAAATCTTAGGAAAGTGGTTGGTATTCAACCCAAAGTTGGAGTTTCTCCGGTCTTTATTCATATTCCTTGTGTCCTCATCATGAATTTCATGGGATACATTTTCACTTTGAGGTGGCCTCTCTATTAGTAAATTTTTCAATCCTTCCATGATCTCCCTTTTTAAACCATCCATCTTAGCATCCATTATTGTCTCCAACTTATCTTCAGTTGAATCCATCATACCTTGTAGTTCATCTTTTGTTATTGTCTTATTTTGTAAATCATTTATGTCCCTACGCATTTCTTCACCTTCACCAAGAGTCCTAGTAGGATTGTCTGAAGCCTTATTTGATGTAGAAGTTCCCTTTTTTGGTGGCATGTTGGCCAAGTATCATTTTGAAACCTTGATTTCGAGGTGGTTCTGCTAAACAATATTTCTTTTGTTGTATCTCCAAAAAAAATTCCCTTCTGGGTCTAAAACTTTTTTTTGTAGTTCTCTAATATGTATTCTCTTCAATTCCACAGGTCTGATAAAAATTGGATGTGCCAAGTGGAAGTTATGGTAACTTCCCCACACCTTGCTGATTTTTGGCCCTTCCAGGAGAGTGTACATGTAAAGTGTTCCAAGAGCACAATATATGATTTTTTATTCTGAAAATTGCACCAGAAATACTACATACTATCCATTATCCAATGCAACTAGTCTCATGTAATTTGGATACTCACTGAAGAATATATCATGGTTTTACCTTGAACACTTGTTTGAACCTAGTTAATATGACTAGTCAACTACCCTATCTTACACAGGGTGTATCTACAAAACTAGGATGACCCAGACGATGAAATTTTTATCATAGATACATTGATAAGTTCTATGAATATTCTCTATTTTTTAGGGTTTGAAACATCACAGAAACTTAATAGAAAAACTTTCGTGGTTACTAAATTTAGGATGATTCCATAACCCTATCTTACACAGGATATATCTCCAAAATTATAAGGCCTTAAGAGCTGAACTTTTAACCCCACATGCCTTGCTCCATCTGTTAAATATCATCCAAGGGGTTCCTTCTGAAAAAATTTATAAAAAATGTTATAAAGAAAATTCTAAGGTGTCTCATACGAAGCAGTGAAACCCCAAAACCTTGAGATCTGATACTAGATGTTAATAACCAAATATCAAAATAGCATAAAAAAACCTCAGAATAAGTACTCAAGGCCTTGAAAAATATATAATTTCAGATAATAATCCTCTTCGATGAGGAAACATCTTTATACACCACATAAATTTACAATTACAAGATGATTCCAAATGAAAAGGTCTCATTGGTATATATAGGAGACTAGGAGGAACAGTTACAAATAATGGACCCAAGCCGACATAAATAAAATAACATACTAACGTAATATGCCCCAATTAAGGGGTAATGTGCCACTATTTAGGGCTTAACACATCATTTCCTAATACAATTGAGAATACCTTTCAGACTAAGATCCAAAAAGTGTCAATATACCTGGATGGCTTTGATAACGGATTTAATAATAACCAACCTACTACCATGATAAATCCACATATTGAACTGGAAGTTAATTTTCCTTTCAATCCTGGATAGTAGCCATTTCCATTCTAAAATTCCATAGTTATTTGGTTTGAGAATATATCCAAGATAATTGATGCCATCTTCCAAGTCATAAGAGGGAAAGTTGAAAATATTTGATATATTATGCTTGATTCCATCCTCCACATTTGGAAAAAAAATATAATATTTATCGATATTTATAACCATACCTATAGCATCAAAAAAAGCTCTAAAATTTTCTTTAAAATACTTCCTCCATCTTTTAAGAAATAACAAAAAATCAAAACATCATCCACAAACAATAAATGGGTAAGGCATTTAGATCTTCCCATTCTTACCCCCTAAAATTTATTCACTCTTTTGGCCTCAATAATTTCCCTACTAAGGCCATCTCCTATTAATAAAAAAAAAGGTATGGAGATAGGAGATAGCCCTACTGAAGTCCCCAAGAATATTTTAAAAAGGGAAACCCCTAACCATTTATTAAAATATCAAAGGAAGCCAATGTCACGCAACTCATTATCCGTTTGACAAGAGGTATAAGGTCAAATCCAATATGTAACAGCAGAAGTCTGAGATAAAGCCATGATACTCAATCGTAGGATTTCGTAATATCAATTTTGATTACTGAAACAAAGTGCCTTTGGGTCTTAATAGAGTGTAATCATTCCTATGTCAAAATAGCAATGTCGTGGATTAGCTTACCCTTGAGAAAACCAAACTTTTCAAAAGTGATAATTTTGGATAACACTAATTTTAGCATGACTACAATCACCTTGGAAATTATTTTGTAAAGATATTTGCATAAATATATTAGCCTGAAACCATTGAAAGAAGAGGGGCAGTCCACCTTAGGAATTAACTCAATAAAAATCGAATTGATGTTGCTCAACATTTTACCTAATCGATTAATTTCTTCCACCAGTCGAAGTAAATTATACCCTACAATATCAAGGAAATCCTCAAAAAATTCAGCAGTCCAGCCATCTGGACCAAGACTCTCATCTATTTTAAAGGATGAAATTACAACAACAAGTTCATCTTTGGTTACCTCACTGAATAGGAAACAATAGTCTCCATCATCAATAAGCTTAAGTATTTCCCCTATATTAAACTGCTTAGGTTCCTTAAACAAAGCTTTGAAATGATCCACTCCTAAAGAATCAATTCCAAGAAAACTCAAATCTTGTTACCCTTTGAATCAGTTTACTCCCAAATGGTGTTATAATTTTTCTAAAAATTGGAAATGTTTTGAAAGAATTTGGTTTGTTGGTCACTAAAAGCAATCCACAAAGCCCTTCTCTCTAAACGCTAAGTTTTTTATTGGTTAATAAGAGCCTTGGCACAAAGGGATTCCAAAGAACAACACATTTCTAGATCAGTTTGGGATACCAGATCTCCCTGATGCGATGCATAGATATTCTAGAGTTCATGCTCAATGTCCTTAATATCCCATTCTCTCTCCTTTCTCCTTTCTTTGGCCCAAAAGGATATATTTTCCCTAATCAACCAAAGCATAGAGACAAATTGGGAACTAGATGGAACATCCAAATCTACCTGAAAAAGTTTCCAGTTATCACAGATCAAATCATGGAACTCCTCCTCTTCATACTAGGTGGGGTTATATTAAAAAGGTTCTCTAGTATTCCCACTAGTCTTGTATAGTTCCAGAAAAAATGTATAGTGATCAGATAATCACACCTTTCCAACCCGTGACTGGTAGATACCAATATTATGAAGTAGAAAGAGTTGTGCAAGAAAATGATCAAGCCTCTTAGATACCCCATTAGTTGTGCATTAGTTGTTACTCCATGTTTAGATCATATTAATAGGTTCTAATCTACCCAACCTGCCAACTCAAACTTGTCAATGAATTAATTTTCCAACCTTTCTTCACATGTAGAAGAACCTAAAATTTCCTCCTTGAAAATAGTTATATTCAGATCCACCCCAATGATAAGGTTAGACATTTTAAAGAGAACAACCTTTCCCCAAAATACTCCTTACCCTCATATGTCATGTATAAATTGAGGAGAGTCATTGTAAAATATGGATCCTTATTGTGAATCTATCTATAGAGTCCTAACTGAATAGAGAAACAATTAATAAGGGACACGTTTTCTAAAAACCCCATAATGATCCCCCCAAGGATCCATCAGAATCTATCCCATAGAACTCCCAACATAGAAAAATATTCACTAGATTGGTAATGATAGGAGCACTAAGCCCCATAGATTCCTAAATCAACAACATGTCTAGATGATCCACCTCCACTAACCTCTTCATGGGAAATTTGTTTTGCCTCCCCCTAGTCCTATCATATTTACAGACATTATCTTCATTAGGATCCTACCATCGGGGAAATTCTCATTTTAAGGACCCCAAAAATAAAGTGTTATCTTCCTTGGTAGATTTCATATGTGGATCTCTCCTGCATATGATTGAGCATATATTTGTGACCTACTATTTAGGGATGTGACTCCTGTTGGATTACTGAGAGGGGGGTGAATCAGTAATAAAGTAATTATAATCCTTTTGAACCACAGTATATAAATGTTATTTGTCTTTATGATCAATTTACTAGTATCATTCAATCATGTGCAGAATAAATAAACCATGAACAATGATTAATCACATGCATACATAGTACACCAATATTTTACGTGGAAATCTAGTGCGGGAGAAAACCACGGAATGCTTTTTCATATGTGTCTTTAAGAATTACATTCATTGGAAGCACCAACTTCCTTTGTTTTTCAGCTACAACTGGAAGGAGGCTATGACCCCCTATTTTCAGGCTAAAAGCTTAGGGAAGCTCCAACTCCCCAATTCTCTGGCTACAACTAGAAGGAAGCTACAACCCCCTATGTTCTCCAGCTACAACCACATATCCTTGCCCCATCCAACTGCTCTGAAATATAAGTGCCAAATGTATAAACTGAATATGTCACTATCACAACCTGTTCTGTCAAATATGTCACTCAAAAACCTGTCATTTTATACTCATCAACTAATCTGATCTGATCACATATACCTCAAACACTATACCACAAGTATGAATCTCAAACCATGTGCTAGAACCTCACTATTATACAACCTCTATCTGTACCAATAACTTCAGTAACATACCTCAATCAAAATCCCTCAAACATGAACCAATACTAAACTTCAGTAGATCTACCTCAAATCAACTCTACAGCAAGCCCTAAATTTCCAAGAGGGAATCCAACAGATTTACAAGGAAAACCCTCAACTAAATTCATAGACTCAACACTACACATATGAAAACCATACATTTTTCTTCTTGTATTGTTATGTTGTCGGGTTTTGCTACCACAATTTTTCTACCACAGATCTGTTGTCATGATTTTTCTTCTGCACTTTTTCTTCTGCGATTTTTCTATCGATATTTTTCTACCACACTTTTCCTGTTGCGATTTTTCTGCCCCATTTTTCCTGTCGCAATTTTTCTACCACACTTTTTCTCTATCAATAATACTTTCCCAAATAACCTTTCACAAAATAGATATTCAATGATATTCAATAGGTGATAATGAGAGAGCCTTTATATCTTATGTATACTTCCATGTATCTTCCTCAATGGGTTACCTTCTAACCAACTTAAGCCAATTTCCTTCTTTTAGGGTTAACCCACTTCTAATCACTTGCTCACTTCTAACCCACTTTGCTACAAATAGTAAATTCTCTAAGGGTTGACATAAATCACTAATGGTTGACATCAATCTACAATATCACTCTCCAAGGGTTGACATCAATGACAACCAATAGTCCAGACCAATTTTCCATCAACCTAAGCCAAATGTCTGACAATATCCCCCTTTGGCATTGATGGCCACACTTAGTCATGATAACATTCATGATTATACTCCTTATCAATGTTTCTATGTTATTCATACTTATAATCCTCAAGAAGACTCATATTTTTTCTACTTTGTCCATAATCTTGACCCATCTGTCATTGTATTATCATGAATTCTTCACTACTACAACTGATTAATCTATCATATTGTACTTATGTTAATTGTGTGCTCTGAATCTGTCTACTCAAACTCTGCAAGTTTCTCGAAGGATGGTTCTTTGTTTTGTCTCAACTATTGCATAGAATCCCCCTATCTAATATTCATATTACCTGGGATTCTCTAAGACGGATGGCTCAGAACAATTCATGCTCTGATGCGGAGTCATCATCATCTTCATCGGTAGGTTCATCATCTCTCTGAAATCTGACTTCTTTCTTTTTGGATGTGGATTCATCTTTCATTACAATACATGAAAGTACAATCTCTTGAATGATTTTCATATATGTTAGTTGATTACACAAGGAAGCACCAATGGACAATAACTCCAAAAGGAAACAAGTACAAGAAGACTTATATTTTTTCTACACAACATCTTGTTGAGAAGTCAAGAGAGAGAAACATAACCAAAAAGATAAGTAGAAATATCATTCAGAGAAGTTGTCAGACAGAGAGGTAAGAATAGGGATATGATATTTGGTATCCAGTTGTGACAGCATACAATGCTACAAAGAAATTAAATACTGCAGCCAAGAAGGAATTGAATAAGAATAACAAAATAGTAATGGATTTCGTCTGGGAAGGATTACTTGATCCAATAAGATAAAAGGTTGTTAAATGTTCATCAGCTATATAAATTTGGGATAAGTTACATAATATATATTCCTCACCCATCACACAGTCAGAGAATTCCAAAGAAGATGCAGGTACAAAACAAGAAGAAATATTTTCAACATGTCAGACAGACTCAAAAGAGGAGTGAAGTGGAATGCTACAAATGAAACAACTTTGGACACATGGAAAAAGATTGTAGAATGGCAGTCCCTCCTAGAGAATCAAAACAGAATAACAACAGTCACAGACATGAACCTTAGCAGTGAATATGGATAAAAAAGAAGGATCAGTTTAACAATGAAGAATGCACACCTACTCTATAGGACAAACACAAGAAACATGGTTGATATGTTGACAGTGGTTGTTCAAAACACATGACATGTGATGAAGACAAATTTCTTACATAAAGAAAGGAAAGAGATGGATCAGTCTCTTTTGGAAATGATGACTCAACTAGAATCATTGGAAAGGGCACAGTCGGAATTGGAAACAAGAATACCAAGGAAAAAAAAAATTTACTAGTGGAAGATATGAAACATAATCTTCTAAGTGTAATTCAAATGTGTGACCAAGGTCATAAACTTACATTTGATTCACAGAAGTGAGAGATAAAAAAAGAAGGTTCAGGAGAATTGATTGCAATAGCTGTAAGAACTTCAAGCAACATATATGTATTAAGTGAAATTGGAAATGGAAAGTGTTGTCTAGGAAAGGAAGATGAAGGTTGGATATGGAACAAAAGAATGGGTCACATAAACTTCAATAACCTCGTCAAAGTCGGAAAAAAGGAAGCGGTCAGAGAAATTCCCTAGATCACAAAACCAACCAACACATTATGCAAGCATTTTCAACGAGGAGAGTAAACAAAGACCAGGTTCAAATCAAAGGAATACCCAATGTCAAGACCACTGGAAATTGTGCATACGGATCTAGTTGGACCAAATATAAAAAATATTTTAAAAGGTGAGAAATACTTTATGTTATTATTTTATGATTATACAAGAATGATTGCATTTTTCTTTCTCACGAATAAGTCTGAAATGCATTTTACAAGGAAATGGTTGAAAATGAAATGGATTCAAAAATAAAATGTTTGAGATCTGATAATGGAGGGGAGTTTACTTCAAAGGAATTTATGGATTTCTGCAGCAAGCATGGAATAAAAGGGAAATTATGTGTTGCTAGGACACCTCAACAGAATGGATTTGTTGAAAGAAAGAACATGACAGTACGGAAAATGGCTTGAACAATGTTAATGGATTCTAAATTAACAGATGTTTTTTGGACACATGTAGTGCATGCAATAGTTCACATTCAAAATAGAGTAATGCTCAAAAACAACAATGACAAAACTCCCTACGAGCTATGGAAAGGAAGACTAGCAAATGTGAATCACTTTAGAGTGTTCGGAAGCAAATGCTACATCAAAAGAGAAGATGGAAGAATGGGAAAGTTTGGCTCTCATGTGGACAAAGGCATTCTTTTATGTTACTCAAGTACAAGGAAAGCATACAAGTGTTACAATATAAGGCTCAACAAATTTGTGGAAAGCATCAATGTAACAACTGATGAAATAGGTGGACGAAAATTAAAGGAAGAAGAAAAGGAATCAGTGAAACAAGTTTATGAAGAAGAAGAAAATGATGAAGAAAAAGTAGAAGGGGAAGATAAAGAAGATCGCACAGAAGTAGAAGAGCAAGTTCAACAAGTGCCTCCAAAGAAACCTAGAAAACAAGTACATAAGAATCATCCTTCAGATCAGATTATCATAAAAAAGGATGCAAGAGTTAAGACTAGAAGATGAATTCGTTCACCAGAACAACTGCACCTAGCACTCTTATCTACGATTGAACCAAACAGTTTTGAAGAGGCCAGCAATGATGAATTCTAGAAAAATTCCATGAATGAATAATTGGATCAAATAGAGAAGAATGACACTTGGGAATTGGTTCCAAGACCAAGGTACAATAATGTGGTTGGCACAAAGTGGGTTTTCATAAATAAATTGAATAAATATGGACGGTTTACAAGGAACAAAGTTATATTGGTATGTAAAGGATACGCACAGGTTGAAGGGATCAAATTTGAAGAGACATTTGCCCCAGTTTCCAAAATGGAAGAAATCCGATTGATCTTAGCTTATGCATGCTCCAAGAATATTAAAGTGTATCAGATAGACATGAAATCAACCTTTCTGAATGGGGAACTTGAAGAAGAAGTCTAAATTGAACAATGAAAGGGATTTCAGCTGTCAGAGAATGAAGATTATGTGTGCAGGTTTAAGAAGGCCTTGTATGGTCTAAAACAGGCTCCCAGAGAATGGTACTCTATACTGGATAGATATCTACAACAAGAAGAGTTCATAAAAGGAAGTGTAGACAACAACCTCTGCATCAAGGTAACTCAAGATAGTATTTTATTAATTGAAGTTTATGTTGATGATATTATTTTTGGAAGTGATGATGACAGGTTAAGCCAGAAATTTGCAAAGGATGTGCATAATGAATTTGAAATCTCATTATGTGGAGAACTATCCTTATTTATGGGTCTTCAGATATGTCAAAGCAACCAAGGCATTTTTATTTCTCAAACTAAGTATATCAGAGAAATGCTAAAGAGGTTCAGAATGGAAGATTGCAAACCAGTTAACAATCCTATGCAAACCAGTTGCAAGTTGAGAAAAGATGATGATTCAAAGTTTATAGACTAGAGGTAGTATAGATAAATGATTTTTAGCTTACTATATGTGATAGCATCCAAACCAAATGTAATGTAGGCAGTTGGAGAGGTGGCACGATTTCAAGAAGCACCAAAGGAATCACATGTTTTAGCAGTGAAGAGGATTTTCAGATATCTTAAGCGAACATAAGAGTTTGGATTATGGTATCCAAAAGGAAAGGATATATCACTTATTTCCTACACATATGCATATTGGGAAAGTTGCATTGATGATCGACGAAGCAACAGTGGAGCGAAATTCTAGTTGGGTGAGTTTTTGGTATATTGGCAAAGCAAGAAACAATCATCAATATCATTGTCTACATCTGAAGCAGAGTATATTGCAGCAGCAACATGTTGGACACGGGTTCTATGGATGAAACAAAATTTTGCAAATATACAAGTTGAGTATGATGATCCCATTCCTATATATTGTGATAATACAAGCATTATCAGTATCTCAAAGAATCCAGTGATGCACTCCAAGACAAAGAACATTCCAATCAAGTATCACTTTCTACGGGAATAGGTTGCAGAGAATAGCATCAGAGTTGAATATGTGGGGACAAAGGAATAGGTTGTAGATATCTTCACAAAATCGCTTCCAAGGGAAGCCTTTGAGTATCTTCGCTAGAGACTCGGAGTAATTTATACTCCCAAATGAATTATTTTGAATTCTTATGTTATATGTCTTAGATTTAAACGAGGAAGCACCATACAGAGGACAATTCAGGTTGGGGGAATAGGTTCAGGAAGAGTTCAGTCAAGGGGAGCAGCCCCGGATAGGAAGTTACCTTTGCCATTGATGTCAAATGGGGAGAGATTCACAAGATGCAGGTAAGAGACTTAGATGCTTGGAAAGAGAGCACAGAGGCATGTTTCCAAGGGGACCATAAGAGATATGAATTAAGAATTGCATCAGAGTGTTTCCATCAATGTTAAAGGGGGAGATTGTTATTCATGCTTATCTATAAAAAAATATAAGTCTTCCAATACCTGCTACCTTTTGGAGTTATTTTCCATTGGTGCTTCCTTGTGTAATCAAATGACATATATGAAAAGCATTAAATAAAATGTACTTTCAGGTGTTGTAGTGAAATATGAACCAACAGACGGGAGGAAAGAAGTCATAGTTCAGAGAGATGATGAATATACTAATGAATATGATGATGAATCTACATCATAGCAGGAATTTTTCTGAGCCATCCGGATTAGAGACTCCCAAGTAATATGAATATTAGACAGAGGGAGTCTATGCGGTAGTTGAGACAGACCAGAGAACCATCCTTCGAGCAACTTGTAGAGTTTGAGTAGACAGATTCAGAAAAGTTAGTTAGAAGAAGTAAAATATGATAGATTAATCAGTTGTAGTAGTGAATACTTCATGATAGTACAGTGACAAATGGGTCAGCATTATGGAAAATTGGTATCAAAGAAGGTTCCTTCAATAAAAAAATTTAACCACTGGAAGGAAGATCATGGAGAGAAACAATTTCTATAGAAATGGAATACCACAGTTTGATGGCCAGAATGTTCTGAAGTATGAGATGTGGAGCAATAGAATGAAAATATTTTTAGAGGCACGTTGTTGATTAATTGGATTGGTTGTCATTGATGTCAACCCTTGAAGCAAGTATGGTAGTAAATTTTGGTATCCCCAACCATATGGTTAAGGAACTTCAGTTTGATTGATGTATAATGGTACGAAGTTTAATATATTTGTAGGTAATACTATTCTATATGGATAGTACATATCATGCCATTTCTGGTGATATGTGGAACGCCACATAACTCTTCACAGTTAGAGAGTTATGGCCTTGTGAAGTTGGAGAACCCTCATAAATTATCTAGAAGGTCAAAGAAGTCAAGATTATTCTAGAAGCTCCTAGAAGAAGTTGACTAGTCAAGTGATTAAAAATAAGAGTTAATCATGGGTTAAGTTGTTGCGATAAGAAAATAATTAAAAATTAATTAGTTGCAACTAGAAGTGGAGAATTGGAAGTTGGTGCTTCCTTGAATGTAATTCTTGACATATAAGAAAAGCATTATGTGGTTTTCTCCCGCACTAGGTTTCCACATAAATATTGGTGTATTGTGCATTGTGTGGATGTGTTTGTTATTGTTTATTATGCATTGATGAATGTTAATGCTTATGATACAGTAATATATTGATGATGAACATATGAACATGGTTGAATAAGAAAAATAATATACATTGTGGTTTAAAGGATTAATAATTGGTATAATTTTTCATTACTGATTCACCCCCCCCTCTCAGTAATCCAACAACTCCTTATAGTCGTTAAACCCAAAACCCCCCATGATACCCAGATTTTGAGCAAAATTTCTAGATCTCAAAATTTAGGGTTCCCTTCCCAAAGAAGAAAAGGGATAAATAGGGGGAGAGGCTTTAAGGGATCTTTTGGTCTGCAAGGGAAAAGGATCAGATTCCCTTGAAATAATGACAATAAAGGAGTCATTTTTCCTCACCTCAAACTAGAAGTTCTTCGATACCATACATGTAGTAGGACTAGGAACAAACCCATCACACCAAGAGTGCACACTATTCATAGTATGTTTAGAAACTTGAGTAGGCTTAGGGTTTTAAATAAGACTGGAATTACTTGTATCAAGATTTGGAGAAGAACCCTTGGCCTAGAGTTCCTCCAAATTTACCCATTGGGAAGGAAAGAAGTACAAGTCATCCTTGAAGTGATTTAAATTTGTCTAGTTCTCCTCCCTTCATAGTGTACTAGTGATCATAGGAATATAAATATCACCAATGAGAAGGTTTTTCTTCAAACCCTTCTTCTCTAAAATATGACTCATACAATGTTACACCCCTACTCCCTTATTTAAGAGTGATTTATACTCCTGCAAACCCTTTGCATCAATATTTTGATTTGCATTTGAAACCCTTACACCATAATCTTCCATCTCTTTCCCTGAAAATTTCTTTTGGAAATTAAAAACACCATCAGAAAAAATGTCACCAACCCTGTGGCAACATGTGCACCTAAAGGGTACATTTACATAGTCCAAAATATGAGTATATGTCCATTCTCACACCACCAACTCCAAATATTTATTTATACCTTGATGAGGATCCAAATCAACCAAAATTTGGGCCACTGATATAATGTTGCAATACTTATAACTTTCATAAGAAACAATGAATTTCCATAACACCTCTCCAATGGCCTTCAAACCAATGTTAAATAAAAATTATAATGGAAAATTATGTAGCTTGATCCAAGTGGGAAAACTGGAAACAACTTCCTCCAAAGAATCGAATAAGGGATGCCAAGGTTTTGCACAAAGTAGGTAGCTATCCCAATACCATCGAATCAACAATATTTTCCACACATTTTCCCTGGAGTGAAAGATAAATTCGATCTATCCTATGGATAAGATGAGGGTATTCGGTGCATAAGTAAAAATAGGAACCCACTCTTTTTGCATCCAATAATTGGGGTTCTCCTTTGACATCCTCTAGTCATATAATTTACCTACAATCACTTGACCCTCAACCCCACAATTTGATGGACCTGCAAATCCTCCCCAACCACTAGTGAAGCACCACCTCCCTACTAAATAACCATCTTTTGGAACTTTCATCTTTGGCTTCCACACACATGAGATAAACCACCATCCTTTAATTCAAACAGATCCAATTTACAATCGATAAACCCTAAAGTATTAAAACCATCATGACCAAACCCTTCTTAAGGTGTCAAAGAGATAAAATTAGGTAAATTTTCAGATAGAGTTTGTTCTTTCATGAACTATCCACACTCTCCAAGGTCTCCACTAGAGTTCATTCCCCTGGACCAATCAATGTCCTAGTTGATCCCCTAACACAAATATCCTATATGATTTACAAATATGCATGATCTATCAATGTTAGAGTCCCTCACCTCTCAGGGCTTTCCATAAATCTAGATGGTTTGATCAAGGCTTTGTTTTCTTGATATGGCAGAAGGATAGGGTCTACAAACCCACAAGGGTTTGAAAAACTCATGTCTTTCGTTAAAGTATCTTCGGAATAGTCAACAAGTTGTACATTATCATCCATCTTCCACTGACGCACACCAAAAACTCACCACTTGTCATGGGACCCCTGTTATACCCTTGCGGAAACCCTCCTCCTTATAGAAAATCAACTAAAGAGTTATAATAGACTATGTTATATAGTACAACTTTTTAGTTACAACTAACCAATTATATACTATATAATATAGTATATTATATAGTATAACTTGTTAATTGTAACTTGTTGTAAGTAATGAGTTATAATATATAATATATAACTTGTTAGTTGTACTAACTAATTAAATTATATAATATTTGTTATAATTAATGAGTTGCATAATTGGTTAGTTACAACTAATTAGTTATATTATATATTATATATTATTTAATATATATTATATTATATAGTATATAATATTAATTATATTATATGTTAAAGTTGTTAAATTACTTGTTTTATATATTTATATATATTATATAATTAGTTTTTTTTATCATTTTTATTTTAAAATAATTATTAATATAAAATGTTTATTGTATTGTTATGAACCAACACCTTGAGAATGATAAAAAGTCAATGAATACAGTCCACTTCGAGCGGGAAACCTCCTTTTACAATATATCCAATTCAGAAGACAATATAAGATGAGACAAAATGATCCTAAGACTATGTATCCTTGATGTATATATAGGAGACAAAGGGTACAACTATAATGAAAGGGTATAATTAAGGGTTCTAGCCTACATACAAATATAACACTAGAAATGTAATAATTCAATATATCGGGCTTACTAAGGGATTTTATATATAATATGGGGCTTTGTCTAGGGATTAACATGTCCTTCCCCTTCAAACAAGTGTTGTACTCAACACTTGACTAACTACGCATGTTTCTTCATGAAGAACTCATCTTTCCATGTTGCCTCTTCCACTAGTAGGTTTTTCCATTTGACAAGGTACTCGGTAATTTCTCGATTTCTCAATTTCTTAATCTTTGTTTCAAGGATTTTTTATGATTCTAGTATGGTTTTCTCTTCTTCATTAATCTCTCGTAAAATAGTTTGGACTAGGATATTGTTGTTGATTAGCTTCTTTAAGCAAGAAACATGCAAGAGTGGATGTACATGTGAAGATGGAGGCAACTCAAATTTGTAATCCACACTTCCAATCATTTGCAAAACCTTATAGGGGCCATAATATTTGGGTGCTAATTTATTGTCCTTCTTTTGTTGCTTGAGCGACATCATTTTATATGGTTGTAGCCTTAAAAATACCCAATCCCCCACTTCAAATTCCCTTTCACTGTGATGTTGATATGCTTGTTGTTTCATCTTATTTTTTGTCATAACCAAGTTTTCCTTCAATAGTTTGAGAACCTCTTGTTGGTTCCCTATGTGTTCCTCCATTGTTTGAACATTTGTGGTACCTTTCAAGGGTGATGTGATGGATGGAGGATGATATACATAAATTTCCAGAAATGGGGAAATTTTTTATGAAGTATGGAAGGATGTGTTGTACCACCATTCCTCCAAGGGAAACCACTTTTCCCATTATGTCTACTTTTTAGATGCAAAGAAATGAAGATATCCTTCTAGACATTTATTCACAATCTCATTTTTCCCATCAGATTGAGGATGGTAAGATGAATTGTGAGCCTTGAGTACCCAAACAAGAAAATAATTTGGTTCAAAAATTAACAATGAAAATTGGATCTATGTCATTTACAATAATCTTGGGGACTCCAAGTAGCTTTTGAATTGTTTCCATGAATGTTGCAATGATTGTGATTGCCTTAAAAGGATGAGAAAGAGAGAGAAAAATGGACATACTTTGGCAGTCGATACACTACTACAATGATGACACTTTTTCCTTTGGATTTGGGTAAACCTATAATAAAATCCATAGAAATTTATTCCCAGCGTTGACTTAGTATGGATAATGGTTGTAGGAGACCTAGCACCTTGATTGTCTCTCCCATATTCTATTGGTAGACCACACATTCAGACACAAAATTTTGAACATCAATTTTAAGACCTGCATAGAAAAAATCCTTCTTGATCCCGTGGTTCATTTTCAATAATATTGAATGTCCTCCTATAGGATAAGTGTGCAATTCTAGAAGGAACCTTTGTTCAAGTTGGTAATTATTACATAAATATAGACGATCATGATACCATAGAAAATTGTTCTTCCATACAAAATTATCTAATGATTTGGGGTCCTCTTTTAGTTTTTGAATGATCTCGTGTACCTATTGATCTTGCTTCCATTATATTCTTGCTTCTTCCACCCAATTAGATTACGGGATAGAAATAGCTCATAGAGAACCTTTTGTTTCTTCTTCTTTCCTTGAAAGGGCATCTTCCACAACATTATGTTTTCCTTTTTTGTAGATAATTTCAAAGTCATAACCTAACATATTTGTAACACATTTGTGTTTATCTTCTAAAGATAATCATTTCTCACAGAATTACTTCAAACTATCATGATTTGTTTTTACTTTGAATTGTCTTCCTATTAGGTAAGGGTGTCATTTCTTAACTGAATGTAGTATGGTCAACATTTATTTTTCATAAATGGGTTTTATTAAGTTTTTTCCTTTAAGTTGGTTTCTTTCAAAGGCAATGGGCCTTCCTTTTTGCATTAAAATTTCACCTATTCCATGGACCGAGGCATAACACTCCACAATAAAAAAAATTGTGAAGTCAGTTGTGGCTAGGACAAGAATTGTACAGATAGACTCCTTAAGTTTTTCAAAATATTTGGTGGCTAATTGAGACCAAGAAAATTGTTCCTTATTTAATAATGATGTTAGAGGTGCTACAATTTGACCATATCTCTTGACAAAATTGCGGTAATATCCTGCCAAACCTAAGAATCCTCTAAGTTTCTTCAAGGTTTTGGGAATTGGCCATTTCCTCATAGCTTTAATTTTGTTAGGGTCCACTTTTAAACCTTCATTGATCCGGATTTAGGAGTAGAATGAACTAATTAACAAAATAAATACAATAAACATGGAGATATGAAGAATAACACAGATATCGAGTGAACAATATCTTCTATTGAATAATGAAATAGGCTGAAACTGTAAAACTGCAGAACTAAAACACTTGCTCGAATGGTGGTAGCTATCTCTGAGAAGAGATGTGGCTGCTATGCGCATCCGTATGATCAGAATTAATTCCAATGAGGCTCTAGAGGCCTTTTTGATATTACTCATGAATTCCAAAACCCTAGACATCCAAAAACCTAACCCTAGGAGGTGAAACATCAAAATTCATGTGGGCCCCTTTGGGTAAGTTGGTACCTCAACCTTTTGGGGTCGTAACTTTGGCATATGACCTCTAATTTAGGCACATGATAGCCCGTTGGAAAGTTCTTTCAGAGAGATACACATTTCGTTGTCACACTCTGACTTCATCTACTATTTAATTGTGGTGAGCCAAAAAAACACTGTTTAGGCCTCCAAAACGGCCCTGGAAGTACAACAAGATGCATTGACATGAAAACATACAAAATAAGCCAATTGTATTAGGTGAGAGGCCACCAATATCCACCTGGAAGATGTGTAGGTCTTCAGATAGCCCCAGAAGTGTAGAACCCACAATTACAAAGAAATACATAAGAACGTGTTGAACTAAAAATGGACAAGAGGATCCAGTTGGAATAGGTGGGTGGCCACCAATAGCCAACTGGATCATTCATGAGATACAATATGACCTAAATATTTGACTTCTTGAACCCCAAAGGAACTCTTGGAAGGATTTTCATAAAGTTGTTTCTTTACCAATAGTTGTAATACCCTTTCAACATCTTGTACATGTTCTTCCCAAGATTTGTTGTAGATTAGTATGTCATCAAAAAACTCTAACACAAATTTTCTAAAGAAGGGATTGAAAATAGAATTCATCAATATTTAAAATGTTGAAGGTGCATTAGTAATTCCAAATGGCATAACCAAAAACTCATAATGACCTTCATGTGTTCTAAAAGTTGTTTTGGGAATGTCTTCCTACCTCATTATAGTTTGATGATATCTCGAACGAAGATACAACTTAGTAAAGAAAATTTCTCCAGGTAATTTATCTAATCATTCATCAATGACATGAATAAGAAACTTATCTTTTATGGTCATTTTGTTTAGTTGTCTATAATTTGGACAAATACGCCATGAACCAGACTTTTTCGTAACCATCACCACTAGTGAAGAAAAAGAACTTTTGCTAGGTTGAATGATGTTAGCCTCTAACATTTCTTGGATCATACACTCAATCTCACTCTTATGTGCATATGGATACATGTAAGGCCTAATGTTAGGTGGTAGACTTCCTGGTTGTAAATGAATAGCATGGTCATGATCTCAAGTAGGTGGAATACCCTTAGGAATTTCTCCAAATACCTTGGAATGATTGTTGATAACTATTTGGATATCTAATGGAGGAGAGGATATAGATTCTTGAACATCTAGTGAGAAAAATTGTGCAATTACACCATGGTGTCCCTTTTTGAGTAATTTTGTCATGATATTAGATATTATCACCTTATAGGGTTTCCCTTGGAAACCTCTAAGCTTAATTTCCTTTCCTTCTGAAGAAAATATCATGAAAAGATCTTGAAAATTAAGGGCCATTGTTCCCAATGACTGTAACCATTGGACCCTTAATACAACATCAGCACCACCCATTTGTATGGAGACTATCCAAAAAATACTTCCCCATATTGAGCTTAATACTATGGAACTTTCTGAAGCAATTTATGGCACCTCTGTATGGAATCATTACTTGAAACTCTAGTGTTGTAAATACAAAGAAATTGAGATCCTTTGCTAATTTGTAATTGATGAAGTTATGGGTACTACTAGAATCAATAGACACTATTACCCTTTTCTTTTTGATGTATCCTTGTATCTTGAGGGTTGGTGGAGTACTTATGTTGGCCAATGCATGAAAGGATATCATTCGATTAGTGTCTTCTAGATCTAGATCTTGTGATTGTTCCAATTATTGATCTTCTTCCTCTTCACAGTCTATGTAGAATAATTTCTTCTCACAGTATTGATTCCCCTTACTATACTTGTTGTCATAATTGAAACATAGTCCCTTTTCTCTTCTTTCATCCATTTTCTAAGTGTCAAACTTTTCGGTTGAGGTAAGGTTGTCTTATGAACCCCAGAACTATCTATGCTTCCTGTGTATGCTCCATCAGTAGACTTGTGTGTAGCCTTTTTCTTGGCTTGAATATGACAAGCAAATTTCATAGCTTGCATAATATTTTCAGGATGTTTTAGGAAAATCTCATTTTAATGTCTTCTTTTAATCCACCCATGTAATATTCCAACAAATTTTCATCACTTATGTCATCTTCCCTTGTGGCCAAATACTTGAAATCTTGAATTATAATCTTCAATATCACCTAAGTTATTAATTCTTATCAATTGACTAAAGTAACCATGTTCCCAAACTTTCCTATATTGTGTTTCTAAGTCTCTTGTAAATAAAACCCAAGTATAATTATAATAAGGGGGATTCCTTTTAACTATCCATTGATATGGTTTATTCTCAAAGTTCAAAGTTGCTATGTGAATCCTTTGTTTATCATACATAATATTATGCATTTCAAAATATTCCTATATTTGGTTCACCCAGGTAAAGACCTATGTTCCATCAAACTTCCTTAATTAAAACATAGAAAGTGTCACTGCTTTTGGATACCATCCATAAGTAACTCTGTTATGGAAGTTAAATCCCCCTGGAAAATTTTTATTGTTGGAAAATGTTTAACAGGTAGTGTATGCTTGTCATCGATGGCAAGTACAACAGTGAAGATGGCATGAGTATAGGATGAATGTAACAAACGGGCATCAGAAGCAGTTTGGGAAGACACTGCAGGAAGAATGTAATAGACAGGCATTAGAAGCAGTTTGGGAAGACACTGCAGAGGATGGTTGGCATGATTTATAGGCAGTATGCGCTTATCATTGATGGTAGGATCAGAGTGTGCATCGATGCAAAAACAGGAACAATGTAAGCTTAGGAGGAATTAGCGCAGAGTCAAATGCAGTGCGTAGGTGTGCACCAGGGATGATGTTAACTCATGGCTAAAGCTCAAGGGAGATAGTGTACTTAGGATCACAGGCGGATCAAAGGTCGAGGCCTTTGACACTTAGAAATTCTTCCAAGTAAGGAGGATGCGTAAGCTTGGAGGAGAAGCATCAGTGATCGTTGGATCCCATCCTGAATTCCCAATGACCGTCAGATCTCAATATAGATAAGAGGAGCGCGCAGATATGGAGGATAGATCTCAGACGTTAGATCTAAGCACAGGGTCCGACCACCGTTGGATCGAGGAGAACCTGCACATTCTTTAAAGTGAAAGGAGTAGAGGGCTCACAAAATCCCAAAAGAAGGAGGACCGTCCATCTTCAGGCAGGACACGTGGGGATAGATCGTCAGTTCACTGACTGGAGAGTCAAAGGAACGATGTTTCCTAACCTCTTGAAATCACAATATCTGAAATCGCGATTTAATCTCAGCCGTCAGATTAAGGTTGAATCTGGATCGTTGATTCCAGTCCATATTAGAGTTTCGGGGATCGAGAGTTGGAGATGTCAAGTAATATCATCTACAGAAATCCTGATTTCACGATATGCAAAATCGCGACTTAATCACAGTCGTTGAATCAAGATCAGATCTGGACCATTGATCCAACTCCATATCGGAGTTTCGCGAATCGTGACATGGAGAGGGAAAAGAAACAATGCAACAAGAATTGTGAAATCGCAATTTAATCGCAGCCATTGAATCAAGGTCTGATCTGGACCGTCGATCTTAGTCCATTTCGGAGTTTCGTGGATCGAGAGTTGAAGATGTCAAAGAATAATAACCACAGGAATCCCGAAATCGCGATATGCGATATTGCGATTTAATCGCAGTCATCAGATCAAGATGTGATCTGGACCATTGATACGACTCCATTACAGAGTTTCGTGGATCAGGACTTTGAAGTGAGAAAAACAATGAACATCAAGAGTGTCGAAATCGTGATGTGTGAAATCTCGACTGAATCTGAACCGTCGGATCAAGATGTGATCTAGATCATCGATCCGACTCACGTCAGCTAGGAACACATGGCACAACCAGGTAATGACAAGTGTCAGACTGATTCAACATTTTAGGCACATGTAAGTCACGAATCAGAGTGACATGTGGCAGTATTCAACACGTGTCAATCCACGTGTGACGTCAGCAGATTTACACCACTTCGGAGTTTCAGAAATTGGGAGATGGACAGATGTCGGAGGACGAGGAGGGGCTAAAGGGAACGAGCCTTGTCACACGGTCAGGTGGAGAATGATACAAAAGGTGACATGATAGGAGTGGGGTCCTTTGTCAATACCCCA
>ML797397.1:328202-354185 GCA_009831015.1 Picea engelmannii
CTTCCTGGTTGTAAATGAATAGCATGGTCATGATCTCAAGTAGGTGGAATACCCTTAGGAATTTCTCCAAATACCTTGGAATGATTGTTGATAACTATTTGGATATCTAATGGAGGAGAGGATATAGATTCTTGAACATCTAGCGAGAAAAATTGTGCAATTACACCATGGTGTCCCTTTTTGAGTAATTTTGTCATGCTATTAGATATTATCACCTTATAGGGTTTCCCTTGGAAACCTCTAAGCTTAATTTCCTTTCCTTCTGAAGAAAATATCATGAAAAGATCTTGAAAATTAAGGGCCATTGTTCCCAATGACTGTAACCATTGGACCCTAATACAACATCAGCACCACCCATTTGTATGGAGACTATCCAAAAAATACTTCCCCATATTGAGCTTAATACTATGGAACTTTCTGAAGCAATTTATGGCACCTATGTATGGAATCATTACTTGAAACTCTAGTGTTGTAAATACAAAGCAATTGAGATCCTTTTCTAATTTGTAATTGATGAAGTTATGGGTACTACCAGAATCAATAGACACTATTACCTTTTTCTTTTTGATGTATCCTTGTATCTTAAGGTTTGGTGGAGTACTTATGTTGGCCAATGCATCAACATATATCATTTGATTAGTATCTTCTAGATCTAGATCTTGTGATTGTTCCAATTCTTGATATTCTTCCTCTTCACAGTCTATGTGGAATAATTTCTTCTCACCGTATTGATTCCCCTTACTATACTTGTTGTCACAATTGAAACATAGTCCCTTTTCTCTTCTTTCATCCATTTTTTGAGTGTCAAACTTTTCGGTTGAGGTAAGGTTGTCTTATGAACCCCATAATGATCTATGCTTCCTGTGTATGCTCCATTAGTAGACTTGTGTGTAGCCTTTTTCTTGGCTTGAATATGACAAGAAAATTTCATAGCTTGCATAATATTTTCAGGATGTTTTAGGAAAATCTCATTTTAATGTCTTCTTTTAATCCGCCCATGTAATGTTCCAACAAATTTTCATCACTTATGTCATCTTCCCTTGTGGCCAAATACTTGAAATCTTGAATTATAATCTTCAATATCACCTAAGTTCTTAATTCTTATCAATTGACTGAAGTAACCACGTTCCCAAACTTTCCTATATTGTGCTTCTAAGTCTCTTGTAAATAAAACCCAAGTATAATTATAATAAGGGGGATTCCTTTTAACTATCCATTGATATGGTTTATTCTCAAAGTTCAAAGTTGCTATGTGAATCCTTTGTTTATCATCCATAATATTATGCATTTCAAAATATTGTTATATTTGGTTCACCCAGGTAAAGACCTATGTTCCATCAAAGTTACTTAATTAAAACATAGAAAGTGTCACTGCTTTTGGATACCATCCATAAGTAACTCTGTTATGGAAGTTAAATCCCCCTAGAAAATTCTTATTATTGGAAATTTGTTCAACTTGAACACTACCTTTATTTTCATGAGTCCTTTTAGACACCTTATCAATTTTAGGGAACCTTCAATTTAAGGCTTCCATAATATTATGTTCCATTTGTTCCATATTTATTTTGATCTCTTCCTTATTTTCATCTATTTTCCTTTCCATCGGCTCCTTATTTTCTTCCATATTTCTTTCCATCAGTTCCCTATTCTTCCATCTTTCTTTCCATCAGTACCTTATTTTCTTCCATATTTCTTTCCATCGATTCCTTATTTTCATCCATATTTCACTCCATTTCTATTTGAGTATTTATCAAATCAACCTTTTTCATTGACCTATCATTCAATTTGTTGATTTTACTATCCAATTTAATAGATGGTTTTGTATCTCCTCATTTTCTTCATGAGTCATGGAGGAGCTTTATGGAGGTTTCATTGGTGAAATATGTTTTGGATCTTTCTTTGGAGCCATCGAAAAAGGTTATTGGGTCCTAAGGACAAGGGAGTGTCAAGTGTTATAATATCTTTGATACACATGCATGGTCCAACGATATTACTTGGACCAATATCTTAGGGCACTAACTAAGGAGGCTCAACCATGTCCTTAGTTGTACTACCCGACTACTCAGGTACTAGAGAGTGGCCTTCCCGAGTGCTCTTCTTAATGTAATATAAAAACAATATGGTTGAATACCTTAGCAAAGGTTAGTTTCAGGTATACCTAGGAGACTTCTTATATACACAAAGTTATGTGGAAGTGAGATTCATGTATACTCGAAGGGGTACCAATAGGGGTTACAAGGGTTTCCAATAGGTGAAACAATGTGTTTCTAGTAACCACGTGAAACCATGTGTATTTCTAGCGAGTATTATTTCCCAATCAAAATTTTACTCACTTAACAACATATCATATGTTATTTAAAGATATCGGAACACATTTATAAAGAAAAAGAAAAAAATGAGCTTTCTAACCACAAAAAAATCTCTTAAAATCACTAGAAAATAACTTGTGCAAATACCCTAAATTCCACAAGAAATATATCATAAAATGTAATGATTAAAAATTTGAAAATTATTTCACATGTACTTCACTATGTCAACTCAGGATTCTAAAAAATTTTAGAGTCTTAAACCTCATTAAAAAAACTTTATAGCAAAAATTCCAAGATAACTCATTTCAGGATTAGTCACAAACCTTGTCTTCCATGGACTATATCTCCAAAAGTGTAGCGGAAAAGAACCTGGAATTTTTACCACCTTTACTATGAAATATCTCCTCAATATTCACAAAATTTCACTATCTGAAACCTCCCAAAAAAAAAATTGTAGAAAAAATCCCTAGATGACTCGTTTAATATTGAATTGAGGATAAGTCAAAAACCATATCTTCCATAGGCTATATCTTTGAAAGTATAATGACCCAAAACCTAAAATTTTTACCAAAGGTGATTTGATATGTCTCCTAAGTAACCTTTGAATGTTGCAATCTGAAGCATCCCAAAATACAATTTATAGTGAAAATCCCAATATGACTTGCTTGGAGAAGTAAAAACCTAGGATTGATTCTCCGATACCAAATGTTATGAATCAACGGCTTGAGAATAATAAAAAGTAAATGAATATAGTCCACTTCTAGGGGGAAACCTTCGTTCACAATATATCAAATTCGGAATAAAAGATAAGACGAGATAATATGATCCTAATACTAGGTCTCTTTGATGTATATATAGGAGACAAAGGGTACATTTATAATGAAAGGGTACAATGAAGGGTTCTAGCCTACATACAAATATAACACTAGAAATGTAATAATTTGAAATATAGGGATTAATAAGAGGTTTTATACATGACATGAGGCTTTATCTAGGGATTAACATGTATTTTTAAGTGATTCCATTATGACTTGAATTAATGTGAGATTCATTTTCAGAAGAATCTGAAGTAGTGATACTATAAAATACTCAATATTTACTATTTCAAGAATATTTATCATGTCTTGAGACAATCTTACAAAAATATTAACCAAGGTGAGGTTTATATGTAGTTCACTATTTCCAAATAAAAATATGATACATAATAATCTTCTATTTTTATAGTTCTAACTCAATTATTATCATTGAACCGATTTCTTTAAATTCTATTGATTTTTTAATTCCAACATATCAACCATATTTTTTCTTATGAGGCCCATTTTAGACACAAATTTACTCTAATGTCTATTGGGAATTGCAGAAATTCCATTCATAGGAGGGGACCATTCTATTGGGTATTGTAGGAATTCCATTCAAGGGAGGGGACCTTTTTATTCGGAGTTACAAGGATTCATTCATGGGCATAGTTATACTCATGTTGAAGACTATATTAGAAATTTATGAGTGATCAAGGAGATATAGAGAGAAGATTGTGAACTTGAGATAGAGATGGAAGGCTATAAAGGAGATTATAGGTTGGGATAATAGGAAACAATAGCCACTTCCATGTATATTTCTACTCATTGAGTTCTCAATTTCCATGAATAAACTCAATTGGGTTATCCTAAAGGTAGACAATAAATTGGACTCCTTATGCACATAGTAAGAACACTAAACAGGGAAAGGGTTTCCTGAAGGACTATTGAGAAAATAAATGAAAGGCCTTATAATACACCTAAGGGACTATTTAATAGAGAAATGGTGCATTCCTGGTGCTATATAGGGTAGTGAAGGGAATTCCATGGTTGGGTTAGATGGTTGTAATATGGAGTGTTTTGTGGTGAACTATTTGTCGAAGATTGAGAATAATTGGGTTGGATGAGAGACCTGAGTGTATTTGACTAGTTTTCTTTACCCTAGTCACCTCATAATTGATCTTGAGAGTGGCATCCACAAAGGATTTCCTATGGTTGGGTGGAAAAATTCTCACAAGTAGTTGGTTTCCTTGTAATAGCTTATCCACAAGGTAAGTGTTCTATATCTATTTTTGACTTCGTATTATATTTATACCTATAAGTTGTGTTTGGCTCTTAAAATGTAATTCATAGTAGGATTCATGATCTATAATTTCAAAAGTGACTTAGAATTTATTTATCTGGAATTTACCTTTTGCATTTGATTTTTATGCATGTATGAATGTTACATGGGGAGGCTACATTACTCTATAATTTGAATTCTTAATGAATTTGCATTCAAAATTATGTTGCATTTGAGTTATATTGTGAATTCATTTTTTGATGTTAATTTTCTCGATGGAATGGGTTGGTTTCAGTTCAAGTCATGTATCCATATGGGCATGGTCACATGCCAAACACCTATATGGATTAGAATGCTTTAGATTGGGCCTGAAAGTTTAGGGAGATTTAAAAAGATGTAATATTTCAAATGGGCCAATAGTTTTGGGAGCTTTCGCAAGATGTGATATTTTGAATGGGAAAGATATTTTTTGGAACCTTAAAATATGTGATCTTTTGAATGGACCTAATAGCTTTGGGATATTTCGATAGATGTGATATTTCTAATGGGACCAGTAATTTTAGGAGCCTTCATAAAATGTGATGTTTCAAATGGTCTCAATAGTTTTAGGATCCTTTAAAACACATGATCATTCAAATGGGATTGATAACATTTCATGATCTTTTTAAATGTAGATATTTCCAATAGGCTTAACCATTTAGGGAGCCTTCAAAAGATGTTATTTTTCAAAGGGCCTCAATAGCCTTTAGGATCTTTCAAAAAAAGGGAGGTGATATTTTGTATGGTCTCAACAACATTTCAAGGGATTTTGAAAGATGTGATCTTTCGAAGGAGTCCAATATAGTTTTGGTATATTTTGAAAGAAGTAGGTTGAAGTTTCAAAGAAAGGTTGATGGCCTAGAGGTATGTTTAAAATTTGAAGGGAGGTCATTTGGGAGGTTCATTTGAATGTGATCTTATTCAAATGTAGTGGGGGTTGTGTGTGGTCTCCATCCCACATAACAAGACTCACATTTCTATTGTAAGAATTGTAATGTGTTGGAACCTTAGGTTGTGATGGTTCATCACACGTATCCTAGAAATTTTCAGTTGGGTGGTCGACTAACATATGGAAATAGTTGGTCCAATGATCGACTAGATATATACATCAATCAGTCAAGTAGTTGAAAATCCCATCGGTCGGACAATCTAATAGTAGCTAGAGATAGTCAGTTGATGGGTTGATCAGCTGACCAATCGACTACGATTTGGACGCGTGGATGGTTGGGTCGAGAATCCTTGTCGATCTGAATAGACGAAAAATATTTGATGGAGTCAACTCTAACCATCGACAGTTGTATGTGGACAGTATCTTCTTGATTTCAAAGAAGTTGGTTAGATATTGAGGCCATAAATAGTAGACATGTTGGGTCATTATCATGTCATTATCAAGTGTGTTGTATGCCAATATTGAACATGGTGTGTTTGTTCAATGTGAATTGTGATGCTCTGATCACAATCCACTATGCGTAAGTGTTGTAACGATGTCTTTAGAAACCACTTTTTTTCTTTGAAGGTTATTCATATTCAATTATATGCAATTATCTTTATTTGTTTCATATCAAGTTACACCCAATCCCCAAAATGGTATCAAAGATATTGGTTGTGACCTCACCTATTGTCTGCAAAAAATGATTAGTCAGATTTGTTTTATGATTGACTTTGGGCCAGTGATTTGATGACTATAAATTGTGGAAACAAATAATACCTGTTAGTATATTAAAGATGGATTCAAATATTGAACTTTTTGTTTTAAATGGATCAAACTATGTTTTCTAGGAACCAGACATGGAAACCCTTCTAAAAAGTAAAGGACCGTGGAAATATAAAAATAATATGATTCTAGATATAACAAACGATCATGCCAAATTCATTGTTGATGGAAAGAAGGATGAGGCTGTGGGGGTCATCACGACCTATATCTTACGAGAGATTCTATTTCTCACTGGCGAAATCGACTGCCCTCATCAAGTATGGAAGAATTTGAAGTCTCTATTCGACGGAGTTAATGAAATCCACATCATGTAGTTGGAGAAAGAGTTGATTTCTTTTGATCCTCATTCTTTCGATAGAATTGAGGAATATTTGGCACGTGTGAAGAGTGTTCAATTGAAATTGAACTAATGAGGGAAGAATTAACTAAAGAAATATGGAAAACTCGTTGATATGGTCCTAATGAATATAGGAATTCCATTCAACCTGTTTGTTTCTACTTTCCACACTAACTAGCAGGCAAGCAAGGAATATGGTAAGGATTACACCTTTGAATTTTTATATGGCTTACCAATCATTGATCAACACAGATTGCTTGATGAAGAAAATCTCAGTGGAAAACATCAATCTCACTTGCTCAAGGGAAAGGGAAAGTTCAATCAAAAGGAAAGCGGACAGTGTGATACCCCTATACAAAGACCTATATGCCTCAATTACAAACCTAAAGAGAGGACAAATGCACCCCATCAAAATCAAAAGAAAAAGACATGTTAGTACTATGGAAAGACTAGACAATTGGAGAAATTCTTCTACAAGAAGAGAGACGACCTAGAGGAGAAGGTCAAGTGCCTTAAAGGAGACATGTGGACTATTCATCGACCCACTGGTAATTTCACCTTCCAATTCAAAACGTCTCAAGAATTTATTTCTCATTATGTGCAGAATGAAAGGGTAGTCGATTATGCATGCACTCATTATATGGCTAAGGATGATTCCTTGTTCATTTCCTTAAACTAAGTTGTGGAAAGAAAGATCTATGTTGCTGATGAATTTTCTCTTGACATTGCAAGTCACGGTAATGTTCCCTATGGACATGGGAGAATTTTCGACATATATCATGTATCGAACCTCAGTGAAAATTTACTATCGATTTCTCAATTAACACAAACATGTAAGATTGTGGAGTTTTGTCTAGATCAGTTCTTTGTTGGAGATTGGAAGAAAGGTCGATGGTTGATTATCATTAGACGGTTTATCAACCCGAAGGAGAGTTTGTATAATTTGTGTGACACGACTCGACCCAAATTTGAACCGACTTCTCTTATTTCTCACACTAATGAACAAACTCAAACTTTGCATGAACGACTTGGACACCTAAATTTTTGAATCCTGCAATCGATGGAAACTCAAAATATGGTTGTTGGTCTACCTAAATTTCCCCCCCTAATGGAGTTTGTAGAGTATGTGAGCTTGGAAAACATCATCAAGAAACCTTCAACGTTGGAAAAGTGTGGCAAGCACAAAACCTCCTAGAGATGGTTCAAAATGATCTTTGTTGAATCAATCTACCTACCCTAGCAAGTGCAAGCTATATTTTGACATTCATTGAGGATATCTCTTGTTTCACTTGGGTTTATTTCCTAAAAAATAAGAATCTTGTCTTTGAAAGGTTCAAATAATTCAAAACCTTTCCTGAAAAGCAAGGTGGTTGGCCCATCAAGTGCTTGAGATAAAAAAATGGCAGTGAGTAATACCTAGTTTTATCTATTATTGACTAGCAATGATTGGTTCCTCATACCCCTCATAAGAATGGCATTGAAGAATGTAAGAATTAGACACCAGTCAAAATGGCTAGATGTCTTTTGCAGGTGAAATATTTTCCTCCTCACTTCTAGGGTGAAGTTGTTTATTGTGCAAAGTATATGCTCAATCACATCTCTAATCGATTTGTTCCTTCGGTGACTCCCATTGAATGATGGTGTGTAAGGAATCCCTCAGTTGGCCAACTTCATGTGTTTGGATGTGTTTCCTTGGCTCATATTTCCAATGGTTGTAGAAACAAATTGGATGCAAATATTCATGATTGCACCATGATGGGATACTCTAAAGATTCAAAATCCTATCAACTGTTTGACCTTGTGAAACGACATATTATAATCAAAATAAATGTATGGTTTGATGAGAAGTCTTATGGCATCAAGTTGTTGAATTATTCATCTTTTGCTACAGAATTATCACTTTGATGTTGTTTTCAACTCCGGTTCTCCTATTCCATTCTTAATTCCTTTGAATGGGTGGTCTAACTTTGTTCATGTTTCGACTGGGTCGTCGACCTCTGAGTTGATCGGTCAGTTGATTTCTATTTCGACTGGTCCACCATATCCTTTGATAGAAAATATTTTGACTTTTGATTGACCTTCTATAGTGAATATAAGTTCACCCCTTTCTTTTCTACCCAGATGGGCTGCCAAGACAATTGATTTTTTTGGTCCTGATATCGATGACGTTTCCTTAGGCTGAAAAAATTGCAATCAGAAGCAGCATGGAAATGTTTCTTTTATAAGTCATGTGCTTGAAACCTATGATCATGTTACCTACTCATATGCATAAGGACAACCTGAATGGGAGCAGACTATCTACAAAAAAATGGATTCTTTGTTGAAGAATCAAACTTGTGATTTAGTTCCCCAACCTCAAGGGAAGAACATTGTGAAGTGTCGATGGGTCTACAAGACCAAATTTACCTCTGAAGGTGTTGTTTAGTGTCACAAATATTGCTTGATTGCGAAGGGAGTTTCTCAATAAGAAGGAATTGACTACATTGAGATCTTTGCCCCTGTTGCAAAGATGAACTTTGTTTGATTGATTCTTTCCCTTGCTACTCATTTTGGATGGCATATCCACCATATGTATGTGAAGATTTCCTTTCTTCATGGTGATCTATCTGAAGAAATTTGCATGGAACATCCTCCTGGTTTTGTGACAGATTCTAACTTGGTTTTCCGACTTCATAAGTATCTTTATGGTTTGATGCAAGCTCCCATAGCTTGGTATGCTAAGATCGACAATTTCTTTCTTCAACTTGGTTTCAAACGTTTTGAATCAAATCACAATTTATATGTACTCCATACTCATGGAAACACCTTGATTATTGTTGTATATTTTGATGACCTTGTCATAACTGGAAATAGCATTGACCTCATTCTTATATTGAATAAACAACTTGTTTACTCCTTTGACATTACAGATCTTGGTATTCTTCCTTATTTTTTGGGTCTTTAAGTCTTACTAATGTCTGATGGATTTTCTATTTCTCAATATAAATACGTAATGGATCTCTTGACATGTTTTAATATGGAAGATTGTAAGCCTCGTGCTACTCCTTTTCAATCTAGAGTTAAGATGAGAAAAAATTGTCACACTCCCAAATTGTTGGACAACTGAGAGGGGGGGTGAATCAGTTGTTACCTTGCTTAAACAATTATGCTTCTTTTAAATTCTTACAAGTCACTCAATGATAATCACAATAATGCAGGAAAATAAGCAATGGCACATTCAGCATCAATCACATATATGAGATACATAGAGACAAATATTTCCCGAGGAAACCCATAAAGGGTAAAAACCTCTTCTTCTTTATATGATAAGAATTATTTACATTCTTTACATTATCATACATATGAGCACCTACTCATTGTGAGGCTACAACCTCTGTTTTTGCAAGCTGCAACTTGCTGAGAGCACCAACTCTCTGTTTTCTCTAGCACCCACTAGAAGGAAGCACCAACTCCCTGGTTTCTCTAGCACCAATTAGAAGGAAGCACCAACTCCCTGGTTTCTCTGGCACCAACTAGAAGGAAGCACCAACTCCCTGGTTTCTCTAGTACCAACTAGACAGAATCTATAGCTCCCTATGTTCAAGCACCCACTTGAACCTCTGAGGACACCAGTCCTCCCTAACACCTCCCTACCACCATGGTTTATGAATATGAATTACTGAAACTTATAACAGTGATATAGTGTTCAACAACAGCTTACTTGTCTCATCATTGTTCTGCAAGATTTCGCTGCTCTGTCTTCCTCACTGTCTTCCTGCACGCATCCATTGCACTTTTATGTTCTTCTGCCTCTTATGCTTTTTGCACCATTCCCATTCAGTGCACCTTTTGTCTTATATCCATTTCAGCTGCTGCACTCCACCTCCTTCTTCACAAATGCATCCCACGCCACCGCAACCACCCGATCTCTTCTTTGTTCAACCTTCTTATGCTCTATGTGCATCTTGTGCATGCCCTGTGTCCAATGGTTCTGCATGCTCTACATGTCGAGTGCTCTGCCTATTCATCATTGCAACTCTTCAGCTTCCCTGTTTTGTTAATCCCATATGTCCATCATCACTGGGTTCCATACTCAAATCACTTCGCATCACCAGCAGTTAAGATTCTTCATCTTCTGTTACAGTCGATCTCAACTAGTTTGTTGCAGTTACAGGCTCCAACGCTCATCCAGTTGTCGATCACCTCCACGAACAGTCAGTGTTCTACTTGCAGATGCCTTGAGATTCGACACCTCCTCTGTCAATCACCTCGAAGTGTCTTCGAGTCCTCTGGCAGAAACCATCAGTGGTTTCTGGCAGTTACACTGTGACATGCAACAATAGCCCTCTGATTTGACTCAATTTCATCTACACCGTTGGATGACTTTCATTAGTCTTGCATTCATTTCGGCATTCTGCTCTTTGGAATTTCAGGATTTGTGTGATCAAGTGTCTCGACACTCCATGTTGTGATCCTAGAAATGGAGCTTGGTTGCTCTATCTCTTTCCTCTATCTCTCGTCGATGTGACCAATGGCTATGACCATAGCCTTATTCAAAAACTGCATTTCGCAATTTCGCGTTTCGGCACTTCGGCATTTTGGTACTCCTGTGGTGAAGTGTTTCGACACTTCAACTCCCGGTATCTGGAACTCTAAAATGGAGTCAGATCAATGGTTCGGTACTCCAACGTTTCTCATTTCGGAGAATCGACATTTCGGTATTCCTGTGGTAAAGTTTCTTGACTCTCCAAGTCGCAGTGCCCGAAACTCCGAAACGGAGCTTGTCTGTGACATTTCACGATTTCGGGACTCCTCTGATGAAGAGTATTTACTCTTGAATCCTCCTACTCCCGGTATCTGAAACTCTGGTATGGATTCTTTATCATTTCTCGACTTCGGGACTCCTTATGGTGAGAGTCTTTGTCATTTCCATCTCCCGGTATTCGAAATCTCGGTATTCAGCACTCCAAGCGATGCGCCTGTTTCGGGTTTTCGCATTTCAGAACTTTGGGACTCCTGATGATGTGAGTCTCTAACATCTCCATCTCCCGGTAACCAAAATCCCGGTATCCAACACTCCAAGCAATGCGCCTGTTTCGGGTTTTCTCATTTCGGCACTTCGGGACTCCTGATGATGTGAGTCTCTGACATCTCCATCTCCCGGTAACCGAAATTCTGGTAGTTGAAACTTCGAGCGATGTGCCTATTTCGCGATTTCGGGGTTTCGCATTTCACAACTTCGAGACTCCTGTGTTGGAGAGTCTCGACTCTTGACTTCTCCATCTCCCAGTAATCGAAACTTTGAAATGGAGTCTTTGTTGAGGTGATTTTTCAAGGTTTCACATTTCACCTTGCTCGTTAAAGAGTGTGTAAGTTCTCCTAGATCCAACGTTGGTCGGACCTCAGGTTCATATCTGACGTTCATCGGGAAATCTTCAATGAGATCCATTGCTGCATACTCTGATCTTGTCGAGCTTGCTCTGCAACATTCCCAAAAGACTTCTGGTGCCCGCCTGGCACATCCTTCATGTACTCAATCCATCATCGTTGTTGTACTTGCCATCAATGACAAGCATACTCTGTCTGCAAAACATGCCAACACAAATTTGATGCTACACTCTATCAACAACTGGTCAACGGTCTCATTTATCTTACTCACATTTGACCTGACATTTCCTTTGTTGTTAGTGTGGTTACTCGTTTTATGCAGGATCCTAGAGAAATCCACTGGAAATAAGTCAAAAGGATTATTTTCTATATCAAAGGTACCACTCATATTGGTATCAAATATTGTCAAAGTTCATATTTGTTGGTCAGATTCACTGACTCAGACTAGGAAGGAAAAAATGATGATCAGAAGTCCACTTCTAGCTATGTGTTTCACTTCAACATTGGATTGTTGGTTTGGTCCTGAAAGAAATAGAAGGTGGTCTCTTTGTATTCTACAGAAGCAGATTATTGTGGTGTTGTTCAAGCAGGTATAGAGACAGTATGGATTCACCAACTCTTGGGTGAACTTGGATTTCCTGTAAAAACCTTTACTACACCTTACTGTGACAATCAAAGTGCCATTCAAGTTTTTGAAAACCCTGTTGCACACAACAATATGAAACATGTTGAGATCCATGCTCACAAATTGAGATAGTTGGTTCATGAGAACATTGCCTCTCTTGTTTATTACAGAAAAAATGATCAAATTGTTGATATATTTACAAAAAAAATGTATGGATCCAAGTTTATCAATCTCCATTCAATGCTTAGGCTTCATGAAGATGCAATTATGGGGGGGGTTCATGTTGACTTAATTTCACCTCTTGAATCTCTTGAGTTGTGTGTTGATGGGGGAGTGTTGTAACCTTGGGTTCTGAAGGTTCATCACACTTCTCCTGGAAATAGTTGGTCAGGTGGTCAACCAACATCTGGAAATAATCGGTTGGGTGATCGACTGGATATCTACATTAGTCAATCAAGTAGTCAACAAGCATGTCGATTGGACAGTCAACCATTAATCAAATATAGTCAGTCGGTAGATTGACCAACTGAGTAATCGACTATGAGTTGTATGCATGGAAGATTGGGTCAAGCATCCTTGTCGAGCCAACTAGACAACGTGGATTTGATGGAGTCAACTCTAACCACTGACAGATGTATGTGGACAAGATATTCTCGATTCCAAGGAATTTGGTTATATTTTGAGGCTATAAATAGTAGACCCAATGGGTCATTATCAAGTGTGTTGTACACCAATACTAAACATGGCATGTGTGTTCAATATGAATTGTGATGTTCTGATCATAATGTGTTGTGCTTAAGTGTTGTAATGGTGTCTTTGGATGCCACCTGTTTTATTTGAAGGTTATTCCTTTTCGATTATATATATTTTTTATTATTTGTTTCATATTGGGTTACACTCAATCCCCGACATAATGAAAACCCAATAGGAGTTAAGTTTAAAAACAGAAAGAGAAAAAAATTCCTTCATTTTCTTGAATATGCTACAGAAGGAGATAAGTATGTGATATGGATCAATAACCCATGCTATAATCTTTTTTATTCTTCCTTTCCATCCCATTTTCCAATTCTTATATAAGACATTAAGCTCTTATTTTGTAGAAGATCAAATAATATCTCACATAATTGGCCACCATTGTCATAATGGATATGAGTTTTTATATCCATTTTAAAACCATGTTAACATTATTTTTAGATGTCTACTCATATGATCTGAATAGAAGAGAAGCTTATTCCTTGAATTCTTTGTATTGGATTCCAAAGTTAAAACCATTTGATATTTCCCAACCCATATTCATTTTCTTAGTTACTTTGCTCCAAGATTTTATTTCACTACAAATTAATGACACATTAATGCCCTTATTAACACCATGTCCATTAAGGTACATTAGACATTCCAATTCCTTATGACTCATACTAGCTTAAGAAAACATCAAAGATATGCTCCTTTTTTTTTTAATTGTTTTATATGTCATCCATAGAGATGTGAATGGATTTTGTCAAGAACTCCATGATCTAAATGTTCAATAACATCATCAATTTGCGGACTTTTATCATGTTTTTAATTTAGGTAGTTCCCAATCATAGTAATGATGTGCCTTCCACCCACATCCTTAATTAGTTTCCCAAAATACCATTCCAAGTTCAATTCATATTGTCTTCCCTTAGTTACTCTCTTAGCATGCCCTCTCGGCCCTTTCTTAATATCCAATCATTGGTTTCATGGTCATTTAGTCCAATCTTTATTTATATGTATAATTGTCACTCAATATAGATTTATAAGAGCTATTGTAACAATTATATCATGTTTAACTAGGAGTTGAACTACATCATCATTAACTCTAATGAGGAGTTAAACTACACCATCATTATCTCTAATGAAGAGTTGAACTACATCATCCTACCTTCAATGTTTGAATGAATCTAGAAAACATGTTCAACAATATTCTTATTTAGACAAGAGTGAACATGTGCATGCGAAGCTACATCTATAACATCTCTTTTTTCTCAAAGTGGAGTGAATTTGAGGACTATATTATGTAATCCAAATTAGAAATTTCCACAATATCACAATATCATTATTTCTTGGTCAACCTCTTTGTCTTGGATCACTTGCGTTGATTGTTTTTTGGGATGGTCCATTATGGAATACTATAAATGAAGGAACATATTAGATTCAAATAGAATTTTTGCTAGATTTTAACAAAGGTAAAGGAACTAGTAATATAATGACTCCCAATTCAATTTCCAAAACTGAGATAATACTAGTTATAAAAATAAATTGAGATTTACCTGGAAAGCATGTGATTTTGGTCAATGTTACTTGTGTAATCTATCCTTTCATGGAAATGTTCTACCAAAAACAAAAGTGCAATAAGGGTCATCTATGTTTACATGAAAACTTAAATAATCAAAATGCAGATTTGTGGTTATTCTCATATGGAACAACAACGAATAAAAATGATGCAAGATGACACGGGGGCATCCCTAGTCAAGTAACATACCTGCATGCTTTTGAATTTTGTAAGGATTACTAGTACGTCGAAGGATTACTAGTACGTCGAGTTTAAATTTAAGGACTTGGGCATGCTTACTTTATCCTTGGTATTTTAATGCTTTAAGCATGCATTTCTTGAATTGTTGAAAAAATGGCATTTTTCTCTCAAGAACAATAGAGTTTAGGAATGGAATCATGGAAGATGAAATGGGTTTGTAGATAATTGAGTAAGGAATTTAGTAAATATTTCAAAATTTTATTTGGTTTATATTTATTTTTTAATGTGCATTTTAATGAGTTTCTTGCATTTTTCTCATAAGTGCAAAATTAGTGTTAAATCTATTTTAGAAGATCCATATATGTGATTTGTAGATAGTTCTAGAGAATCAAATAAAATGGGATAAAAAAAATGAAATACTTCAGCATGGTGATTTTATTTTTTTTAATAATTCATTTTTTTTTAGGGATTACAACTTTTTTTTTTGAGGGACTCAAGGATGATTTGAAGTGTGAACACACTGTAAAAGAATATTTTTGTTACATTCTTGCAAAACATCAATTTTTTGGATTCAAAATGAAAAAATAACAATGTATATATTAAATGTTCTTGGTAACATCCAAAAAACTTGGAAATCACAATTTGGAGTTTTAACGAGGCCTAGGCATGCACATTTTTTAACCGGTCAAATATGGTCAAATCAACATTTTTTCTATTTTGGTAAGTTTATGATGAGCGATAGTGAAAATAATGAAAATTATGAAAATCAGAAATTGTAAGAAAGGTGAAATAATACACACTTGTACCATTGGACTTCAAAAATTAGGAATTTGAACATTCCATGCATACATTTTCCTAAGCCAACTAAGGCTAGTCCAACACCGTGTTTTATTACTGAGTACAAAATATATGAATTTGGTTAAGTTGTAATTATCATGATGCCTTTATAATCCTATGATCATGTGGTTTAATAATTTTTTAGGAATATGAGTTTTTTACTTGGTATATAAATGATGTGTTTCATGTTCAAGGTTTATTGTCTTATAAAAAAATAAAATAAGCCTAAATTTGATAGCAAAGAGTTCATTGATAGTGGATTGGTTATGGTATTTTCTCTCATTTCCTTTTATAAATTTTATAAATAGCCTTTTTTTTCTAAGATCAAGAGGAGGCCATAGTTATAATATTAGAAGATATTTGAATAAGATCTAATCATATCAAAGTGAGACATATTGAAGAGATGGAATGAGGGAAACTCTAAATCTCAAAATGTAAAGCCAGATTTGATGAAGTAGTTGGATGTAGGTGTAACTTTTTTTAATTGGTCTTCTACTGTTGATGTAAAGATTGCATTAAGCCCCTAATCATTGGCCATCATCTTGAGTAAATATTATGCTATGTTCTTAATATTCTCTTTTGTTCATGAAGATTTAAATGTGTTTCGAGAGAATATTTTGTGATTCCTGTGTACTATGATAGTAGACCATTTAGGGTCTACGTCACATGAGTTGCCCTAGGAAAAAAATGATATTTTATGAAGAATCATCACTAGCCTTGAAATATATTGAATTCATTTTGAATTCATGAATAGGTTAATATGGATTTATAAGACTTTAGTAGGAACCAACAAACTTTGGCAGGTTTAACTATCCTTGTGAGTGTTTTTCTAGAAAATTTCCACTTGCATTTCATCTTGGTTCTAAGAAATCATGTTCATGTACAAACAAAACACATTTTAGGGATCTATTAATTAAATATACCCTATGGATAGATAAATGATCTCATGAAGAATTATTAACAACTTTTAAATCATTATTTGGGATCTTTTGAGGGGGTTGGATTCCCAATTCTCAATAGTAGGGATTAAACCCAAGGACAGGGCCCAATTAAACTCTTCCATGTTTCATATGGAATAATCCTCCAAGTTAATGCCCAAAAACTATTCGATGGAATTTAAAAGTTTTTTCTTCAGAATATATATTTCCATTCTATTTTTATATCTTTTCTATTTTATATAATTAATGAAAAAATAACTAATCTAAAGCATTTGAAGAAATCTATTCTACAAGATAACATATAAGAATATTCAATGAAAATGACCAACAGTGTTGATTCTCTTGGAAGTAATTCATCTAAGAACTAGTTACTACATGATAATATTCATGAGACTGAACTACTAGAAAACAAAAAGAGATGAAAATTGTGTCAATAAAATACCCATAATTAATTCCAAAGGCATTCCATATACAAATAAAGGAAAATATAATATAGCTAAGAAAGAAAGTAACCATTCACTGAAAATACTCAACAATTCATTCAACCATATAAGATAACTTAATAGTATTGAAATTCTTACTAGATTCCTACAACATTTAATAAATAATAGAATAACCCTTAGAAACAAATTAGTGAATAGAATATTCAACAAATAACATTCTCCGACTTCAAAAAAATTCTAAATCAGAAAGAAATAGTTCAATACTACAATTCATATATCATTTCCATGGTCTACGGCTAGGGGAAACCCTAGCCGCAAACTCGCGTTGCGCTTTGGTTCTGTGATGGCTCTGGTGGTTGGGCTCCCCTCATGTGCATCTTTGTCATCCATGCCAAAGGTGGATCATTTCGTTCTCCATTGACTTTTTACTACATTGATTTCTTTGGTAATAATATTCTATGTTTAGTCGATTTGGGTGCCCTGTGGGATGTGGATTTGTGCCTCTTGCAATGTCTACTGCAGTGTTCTAGTGTGGACGCAAATCAAGCTCTCTTCTGGCTAGATCTAGTTCCCTTTGTCTCGTCCCTTCATTTTTATGCCTCCGATGCCTCATTTATGGAGCTCTCTCTATCCTCTTGCGGGCTTCTGCGATTCTCCTTTTGTTTACCCTCCGTGTCTTGGGGTTGTATCAGGGTTTTATGCATTCCATCTACTTGGTGTCCCAGGGGTCAAAGTTTGAGTACCAATTTCATCCTTTTGGTATCCTGGGTATGGATTTTTTTCCCCTCTTGTATCTCTGGGAGGTTTGGGTGCCACTCAGACCTGGTTTGTCCTGCTTGTGGGTCTTCTCTAGAGGTTTTCTCTATTTCGCATTCTCAGCGAGGGTTTATGGGGGTTTGTTCTTCAGTTCGCGTTTATTCTCTCTAGTTTTGCTAGATCATTCAGGGTTTGATGTATACTCAGATCAGGATCCTTTTGTTCGAAGTTCTGATCCCACACTCACTTATGTTTGATGATGAGGTATATGCTTTGAGGTCCTTAGCTTTCAGCGTGAGGTGTTGTTGGTGAGACCAACACTTTGAGGTCCTTCTATTGGGTGTGCATCTTTTGGTCGCTCCTTTTCGGTAGTCTCGTGGTTTTCCTGGTGATTTTGAGATCTGGTGTTGTTGGTTTGAGATATTTTTATTGCTCTGACCTGGTCTGTTTGGCTTCCAGAGTATTCTATTGGGTTTAGTTTGTATGGATTTTTATCAGTGATGGAGGCTTCATTTTTTGTGTTTTTTTTTTTAGTTTTTAAGACATATATTGTATTTTCTTTTTGACTTTTTAGTCTCATTTTTTTCCCTTTCGGGTTTTTCCATCCTCTTCAAGGATTATCCATGCTTAATGCACCTGCAGAATTTAATTTGGTTCTCTTCGGATGAATAAAATTACTCTTTTTTCTGAAGAAAAAAATATATATCATTGCCTCAGAGCCAAAATACCATTTCCTATAGGCCTATCCTTTTATTTATAAGAAAATTACATTTCAAAATAGTATAAAGAAAAAAATAGAAAACCGAAAAACCTTACATGTTGTTATGACTCCAATGGATTAGGTGGTTCAACGAATGAATTCTTAGCATCATATATTTCCCATTGCTCAAATAATTCCTTTCATATATTCATGTGAGGGAATGTGTTATGATTCATAAGTAAACTGAGACTATCATTTCCATGCCTAAATCAATTGACATATTTTCTATTTTAGGAATCATTAAATCTAGTATAGCCACTCTCTTAACTTCACCAATAATATATTTATGAATGTGGTCACACTCCTATGAATCTATACCTTTGAGGTCATCTTCACTTTTATCACTTGTCTACTTAAATTTGTCCAACACCTCCTCTATTGGTTGAAATCCCTTTGGTTGACTGAAACTAGGTAGCCAACTCTTAGATATGGTGTCATCTACAGAATTCCACACTTTGAAGCAAAATGAGCAATCATAACTAACCTTATTCTATGATACTATATCCAATTTTCCCAAATATTACACTGACCTTTTCATTCTAGCTAGTCCCTCCTCAGTCAAAATCTTGATGCGATAATCTTCTTCGCCATGGGTTTTCTTAATTTCTTTAATGTAATCAATTTGATCCTGTACTTTAGCTTTTTTTTTATTCCACCTAAGGATTTCTTTGTGTGACACTAATGAATTTATATTTTCTTCTTGTAGATCTATCGCTTTTCCATAAAAATATTTGTAATCTACGCATTCTCTTGATCGTCCTCCCAAACATCTCCAATAAACTTAGTAACATTATCCTAGGACACCTTGTAATAAATTACTTGATTTCATGAGGATGCAATTTATCTCTTCATGCTCTATATGTTTCTCTCATCATCTTTGTCTTTGTCAATAGTGGCATGTGAGATTGTTCCTCTAGTAGAGAGCAACTCATTAAGATTTTATCTTTCAAGATTTATCGGAGATTCTTATGTAGTACATATTACATCACTTTCTACATCAAACCTCCATATTTTTTTAGTTGTTTTGACAATGGCTTTCCTCCAACGATTATAGGCAATGGACTCCATATCAACAACTTCCTCTAGGGGATCTAGGATTGGATGGTCAACCCATCATATAATATTATCAAGGATTCTTGGGGTATAAAAAATCCCATTTATGGTTCTTTTCCCTTGTCAGTCACTTTATTTACTTATGGATTTTGAGTTTGATCAATTTCCTTAGAAGTAACATCCTCAACCTTATCATCTAATTTAGGAGCATCATTGTTATCCTTACCATCTGATTTAGGAGTAGCCTCCTCGTCCTCGGTCAAATCAATGGCTTCCTTTGGTGGTGTTGTAGGTTGTTCATACTGCTACTAATAGGATATGAACTCTAGTTTTCTCCGAGCATTGCTTTGTTCCTTTACATCTACCTTCTGTTGTAGCTTTTCTTCATGTCTTTTCATTTCTTCTTCCTTTTATTTTATCCTTTTCTCTAATTCTATATTTTCTTCATCTTGTCTTTTTTGTTCCTTAGTAATTTGATGTTCTTTTTCTTCTTCTTTCTTCTTAGTCTCCTCTTTTTTCAATCCCTTGTCTTCTTGAAAATATTTATTTTTTTGTTCTACTTTAGTATCTTTCCTCTTTGACTCTAATTCTTCTTGAGAAATTTCTTATTCTTGTTTTATTTACAAATCCTCCTATGTTTTCCTTTAGGTTTCTTACTCTCATTGAATCCTAGCCTACTCATCTCGAATATCCTTCTATTCATCCCCTTCCTTCAATATGATTTCTTCCACTCTTCTAGATTATTTAGCTTCTCTTTTAGCTCTCTCAACAATTAATCCTCTATTTAGTTCCTCCATCTATTCATCAACGAACAAAGTTTTAAAACTTATAATATAAGTAGTTTTCTATCTCTCTATAACTTCATTCCAATCATGATAATTTTCAAGGAACAATTCATCCTCCCACTGCTTTGTGACTATATGTCCAAGTCAAAGATATCATATCATGATGATTAGCCACCAGGCCTTTGGAGTCATGTCTTCTAAATTTCCCAAGAAGGAACCTATTCTAAAGATGAGTGGTTACTTCTTTCCTTGCATTCTTTGGATCCTTTAGGAAGTAATGACATGCCCTGAAACATAAGGTATACAAACCTTTTTCCTTTTCTTCTTTTAATAGTGAATTATTGAATCCTTGTAGATTATTTTCATAATATATTTCATTTATAACAATCCTATTTGATACACACTTGGGAAAAATATGATGTGTTATAGTTTCACCATAAATCCTTATATACCAATTACTAAAATAGTTTACAAGATTATTTGCATCATTAGTTAATCTGAGACATTCCCTAGAGAAAATGATATGATACAGTCCTACCAAGAAAGAATAAAAAATGGTTGTATAAGACCTGTTGTATTTGTTGTCCTATAAAATATGAAAATATACATGTACAACCTCTAAAACATGATAGTTGAAGTTAAGAACTATAAATAGATTTGTATCACATATGACATCCAAAAAATATAAAGTTGTATAAAAGGAAGGGACAAATCTAGGATTTTTCATGGTCTTATGTACTCTTTCAATCATGTCGTTAAGTTGGTTAAATAAAATGGCTACACAATTAGACAATTTTCTCATTGTTCCCACTATGTATTCTAATGGTACCCATGCACCTATGAATTGCAAACAATTTTCCTCTCCATACAATCGGAAGAGTAATTCCATAAGATACATATATGGCTTCCTAAAATTTATGATAGAATACCAAACATCCATTTTATGTTGGAAAATTTTAGCTTCCACCCACCAACTTATCAAAATATTTTCCACATCATGCTTATCATAAAAATCATTCATGAAAGGAGTAACTAACATGACTTTAGGTTTTGGGAAGCTATAATACTTTTACAAATTTTCAGCCATGAATGAGCCCACATATTCACCCTTTTCATCTAAAATCATACTCTTTTTAAAATTAGTGTGGTCTATAATCCATTAAATGGCCTTATAGAAAGGTAAGACAGGTTATCGGGCTACAACATAGTGCAAACTAGATTTTCTTATATTCATGAGAAATTTGTTATCAATTTTCCTAATCACAATCTAACTATGAGGCACCACCTTTGGATAATATTGTTTCTTGAACATGAAGTATAAATCATTCCACCTTGGAAAATATATGTGAGTTCCCATACTTGATTTAGTGTATTTAAATATTGGTCGATGAAAATTCTCCTTAGGTATAGAGAATTGAATTACAAGAATGTATTCATCTAATGGATCCTCTCCCTCTACTGTCATGTTTTTGGAAGCCTCCCTTATTTCTTTAGCTTTACCCCTAGTGGAGTTAGAAAGAGGTCTCATATGGGTCTTTCTTGGTGGCATATTTCTTTCACCAAAATCAATCTAAACCATAATGAAGAATTAAACTATATCTATGACTAACCATTTCTCTTATTAAAAAACTGCCTCATTAAGAATGATGGAAAACTTATCTAATAAATAGAGTTTAATGACATATTTTCTTAGTAACAAATTCTGATAAGAGTTCAAAATTCGTAGAAGAATAAATCCTTAAACATTTATCCAATCCAAATTCATCATTGGAAACACATAAACTTAGTTTAAAATTCAATCTTAGTAACTTACCTAGTCTAAGAGAATGGGGGAAAAAAGGAATCAAATTACAAGAACTATCACCCACAATCAACCTTGGCTCAAGAAAATACCCCCTACATGTAGGGATGCGGAAAACATAATATGATCACCACGCACAATTGCTCACATTGGAAACAATATCCACAACACTCAGACTAAAACTTATTACAAATAATGAATCATGTCTATATTGATTGAATATCATAGAATCCAACCTGAATTCATGCTAAAAATGGTTAAATTGGTTGTAGAGTTTGAATTTTATAACCAACGGAAAAAATATTCCCCATGTGATGACAAAATCTCCCTTAAATCTGATTTGATTCTCCAAATCTCCAAGAACTGGATGTTGATTGGATTTCCTAGCCACCAAATAAGTGAATTAATGGCCAATAGATTTACTTCTTTGACCATCGTTAAAAAATTATCCTATTTGCAAAAACAATTCAAGAAAATGATGAAAAATATAATGTGATTGAACAATAATATATACCTCAAGAATCATGCATTGTGTAAAACAAATGCTTCAAACAAACTAAATGCAGCAAACAAACCGTAATAAACCATGGTATTGGAAATTTTTCGACAACTGGTTGTCATTGATGTCAACAAGCATTGGTTGTCATTGATGTCAACAGATGTGATGGGTGTATTTGGAGAAGCCTCCAAAGTGTTCCCCTTATGGTGTAGCTCTAAGCATGGCCCTCATGAGAAGATTCTTTGAAGAAGTCTAAAAGAAACCCATAGGTGTGGTCATGAAGCCCGAAGTTATTTGAGGAATAAGGGCATGCAAGACAATGTAAATGTAGGTAATACACTCATAGATGGATAGTCATTGTAATGTTGTTTCCAACTATAAGTGGAACATCACATGGTTCCTCATGGTTGAGGAGTTATGGCCTTGTATAGTCATAGATGGTTTTAGGGGCTAAATTTCGCTCATGGGCTAATTTTCCATGGTTTTTCCAAAAACGAGATTCACTATTTTAAAAATGATTCGCCCAAATTCTATAGGATAAAATTATTTTACCTTAAAAACTGCCAAAATTTTATAAAAACTATATAAAATACTTAGAAATTTGAATATTTTTAAAAAAATGTCGCCAAACATTTATAGTTGACATATGAAGGATTAGTAATATTCGCCAAGGTTTCTACATTTTAAAATAATTTTTCATCCTTAAAATCATCCCTACCCTGAATACTGGGTAAGAATCCCTAAATGGTTGCAAGTCATAAATCAAAGGACTAAGTGGTTGTAACAAGAAACCCCTAAATTAAAGAAATATGTTACTTAGAAAAAGCATAAATACACCTCAAAGAGTCTCTCATAAACACAATTCACACACAATTCCATTGAATATCTATATTGTGAAGAACTTTTAGTCTATTGGTGGATATGAGGTTGAATCTGAGGTAGAAAATATGAGGTTGCGAAGGAAGGTTGAAGGTGAAAGTCTCGAAGTTGTATAAAAGGTGATAACCCTAGTTTCTAAGGTTATTCGAGGGTTGCAGTTTAGTAGGGCATGAACATCTGTGGGTTGTAGTGGATAAAAGTGCAGATATCCATGAGAAGTAGAGGAGCAAGTTGCAGATATGTGGAAAAGGGTTTGAATAAGATTTTATCTCTTGTTTGTTGAATATGACATGCACCAGGTTGGTGTGTTGATATGAGATCGTATGCACCAGGTATTCTTCATGAGTAAAGGTATGTATTTTATATGTTTGGTTGATGTTTGTATCATGGATGGTATGGCACATGCTTGAGGCATATCTTGGAGGCCCATTTTGATATATGGTTGCATACGGTTGAGGTCCATGTTTTGGTGTTATTGATACATGCTTGAGACATATCCTTGGTACATTGTATATGGTTGTTACGGTTCATTCTTAGAGGCACATATTTGTGATAGTAGCATATATTTGAGGCCTATTTTATGGTATATGGTATGATGCATGCTTGAGGTACATTTTGGTACATGGTTTGGATACTTGATGTTGATATGGTCTATATGAGTCGATATGGTTGATATATCAGTGACAGATACAGTGACAGGTTACAGGTTGATGCAGAGTTGATGATCAGTTACAAGATTGTTGTGATAGTGATGGTTACAAATTGATGATCAATTATAGTTTGATGTGATATTGATAGGTTGGATGACAGGTTGATTACAGATTGATTATTCGAGGAAGTGATAGTATCAGTGGTAGTGACAGTTTGGTCTACACTTATATTTCAGGGTGTCAAGATGGGGCAAGGAAAGGGATTTGTATCCTCCTTCTGGTTGGGTCCGGAGAACTCGGAGAGTCAGATCTTCCTTTAGGTTGGATCCTATAAATAGGGGGTTGGAGCCTCCCTCCAATTGTAGTTGGAGAACTCAGGGATTTGTATCTTCCTTCAGGTTGGAGCCTATAAATAGGAGGTTGGAGCCTACTTCCAGTTGTAGCTAGAGAATTGGGAAGTTTGTGCTTCCAATGAATGTATTATTTGACATGTAAGAAAATCATTTTGTGAATTTATCCTATTTGGGTTTCCACGTAAACTATGATGTACTGTGTTCATGTGGTTGTTTATTTTTCACTGTTGATTTATATTGTTGATGATATATTGAATTCTAATGATAAACTATTGAACATTGTTGATAAACTTGAAGAATATATATTGTTGTTAAAAGTGGTGAAAAGTGCTCATATTTATTCACCCCCCCCCCCCTCTCAGTATTCCAACAATTGGTATTAGAGCGGGTCCTTCAAGAAATAGTTTAACCACTAGAAGGAGATCATGGAATACACTAAGATTGGAGCACCAAGGTTTGATTGTTAGAATTATTCCTTTTGGAATAATAGGATGAAAAAATTTCTACAGGAATAAGGATTTTATGTTTGGAATTCAGTTGCAGATGGATATAAAGCACCATCCACTCCCCCAACTAACAAAGATGGAAAGAAACTCAATGAGAACAATTCAAAGGCTAAAGGCACCATTCTGAGCAAACTGTATGATTCATTATTTTTCAAGGTTATGAAATGAAACACTGCAAAGGATATTTGGGATAAACTTCAAAATATTTATGAAGGAGATTCCAAAGTCAAAGGATCTAAGCTTCAAATCCTAAGAGATAAGTTTAATTAATTAAATATGAAGGAACATTAATACATTGCATCCTACTTTATGCGAGTTGAAGAAATAGTGAACACTATTAAAGGAATGGGAGAATAATTTGATGAATCAATAGTCATTCAAAAGGTTATAATATCTCTCCCTATGAGATTTGATCCTAAGATATCGACCCTAGAAGAAAGAATAGATCTTGACAATCTGATCATGGACAAGCTACATGGAATATTCACAACTTATGAAATGAGCATAGAACAAGAGAACCCAATCATGAAGGAAGCATCATTCAAGGAATCCAAGAAGACAAAGAAGCAGAACAAGAAAAAGTAAAAACCAGATTATAGTTGCAGCGATGATTCAGAGGAAGATGAAGAAGTGGAAAACTTCGTAAGGAAGTTGAAAAGAGGAACATACAAGTACAAAGGTATTCTTCCATTGAAATGTTTTAATTGTGATGGTATTGGTCATTTTTCTTCTAAATTTCCTTATGTTAATAGTAAAGGTAGT
>ML797398.1:0-10687 GCA_009831015.1 Picea engelmannii
AAGGATCCCGCGAATTCGGTATTCAAAGACAAAAAGAAGTGGGTTTCAAAGAAATTTTCCATCCTTACTGTTCGCCGCTTTGCGTGCAGCAGTCCCAAAAAGGAAGGTAACACTGTAACTAACATTTCTCTCAAATTCAAGGAGTTGAATCCGTTCTTCTTGTTGTTGCTGGCGATGCAATCGTCTTCGTAGTGCTGTTTGATTGATTTCTTTTACATCGACAGAAACATCAGATGTTCTCCAACCACGCACATCCAGGTCCTGATCCCTGCAGCGTCACCATAGAAACAATGGGAATCGATTTTTTGATTAGAATCTTCACCTACAGAAACTACACTCCGTTGTCTACTTATATGTTAATGTTCGAGACGGAAAGCATGGAGGTTATTAATCTTACCATGTTTAGCACTGGAAACAAACTGTTCTATGCAATCACCGTTAATGTGAGCATCTTCCTATTGCCATTATCCGTTTCATTTGCTTGGTTTTTGCACTATATGCGTACATGTCCACCTCATGTAAGCAATTTTTGTTATTCTCTGACAGACTCCCCTGAAATCCGAGATGGAAATAGATCTCTTGCGCAACAAACTCTACAGGTTAGCTTCCACGAAAAGCGAATCCAGAACCGTGGAGCAAGTCCGAAAAAAGGTTTAAAGAGAAGCAGAATATCCAGTAAATTCTTAGGTACTTGAATTAGTTAGCGACTTTAGCTTCAAATTAATATAGGAGACATCAATACTATAGTTCTATGAAAGTACCACTTCAGCATCTTTCATTAATTCCTTCTCGAAAATTATTCTTGTACCTAATACACACTACATACTGGCATGCAAAAGGATTCCAACAATAAACCATTCCACTACTGCGCCTTCGTTATCTTGTTCTTTACTCTAACTTTCTTCGATGATAGAATTGTTCTTTACTCCAACTTTTTCTTAGATGATAGAAGCTTGCTTTTGCTGAATTAGTTTTACTAGAGCTTTTATGATTCAGCAAGGAGGTTAAGAAGGCTTAGAGTTCTAAGCTTGATATATAGAAGAGGCCAACAAAGATGTGTATTGTTTTTTAGGATCAAGTTATCAAAGGTATATAGTGTGCGGGTTTTCGTTGTTGAAGTAGTGTATTGTTTCAACTTTAATAAGTAGTCTAGTCACGTTTTAACCTTTATTATTCTCATGGTAGATACAAGAGTGTGATTTCTATGCTTCTCATGGTAGATACAAGACTGTGATTTCTATGCTGTTAAAGTGATTGTTATATTTTTTTTCATAAGTTGAAAGAAAAGAAGGAATGTTTGGGTGGTATATTTGTGTTTTTAAACCATCATGTTAATGAATGCTTGTGGTTGGGTGAAAGTAAAGAAGGAATGATTGTGTGCTATATTTGTGTTTTTAAAGCATCAAATTAATGAATGTTTGTGGTTGGGTGTCACATTTGTATCTCTAACTTATCAAAAAAATTATTTTTACATCATTTTTTTTAAATATATTATTATATCATTTTTTTTAAGAAGAAAAGTTTCTGGTTGGGTGGTAGATTTGTCTTGTTAGATGGTCAAGAAAACATTATTATGTCATTTTCTTAGCTTGTTTGTGGCATTAAAAAGGAATTTTTGTCCTTCGATGGTAGAGTTTTCCTTTTAAACCACCAACCAAGCATGCCATGTATTAAAAATGAGTGAAAGAATGATTTAGATGTATATATGTGTACCTAGTAAATACACATACATACTATAGCATTATGGAGAATATTTTTCTCACATTTGGATGCCATTTTCATAATCATTCTTCTTTTAACCCATTTTCTAGCACTCTTCATTGGACTTGGAACCCTTATAGTCCTTCGCATGTCTTAATTCCTTGTTATATCCACTTCCCTCAATTTTGGTTTCATTTTCTATTCTCGGTCCTTGATAAACAAACCCTCTTTTGTTCATTTTTGCCACTATATCACATACTTTTGCAGGGCATAACACTACCCAAAAGATATGTTATCAGATGGAAAAGGAAAGGCTCCCTACTAGCCTGTACTCTCAACAACCCTCAAGGGTGGTGCCATAAGATTTATGACTCGGAATAAAGTTGACTAAGATGTTAATTTAGTCAATTAATCAAAGAATTCATCCTGCTAGATTATTATCTAGATGATGTTTGGCTCATTCTCCAGGAAAAACCTATGTATATTGAATGTATTATGTGTTTTCTAAACACTCTAATATGCTTATATTTCATACTTTTGGTCATAGTTACAAAGGGTTTTTCCCCATCAAAGTTACATAGATGTGGAAGAAGAAGAAAAATAGAGAGACAAATGAAGAAGATAAAATAGAAGAGAAGAAAGGTGAATGATCTTGACAAAATTTTGTCCTTACATCAATCGAGTCGATGAGATCATAAAGGTGAAAGAAACCCAAATTGATCTAGAAGTTATTGCATAGCTCACTGCTTTGACTCTAATGGTCATTGTTTTATTAGCAATTCAAAAAGGTAATCTATAATTATAGTGAGCCATCTTTGGGGATGATGTTAAGAACAAAATATCAAAATACCATAAAAAAACATCAGAATAAGTACTCAACGCCTTGAAAAAGAGAGAATTTCAAATAATAATCCTCTTTGAGGGGGAAGCCTCCATATACACCACATAAATTTCCAAATACAAGATGATCCCAAATGAAAAGGTCTCCTTGGTATATATAAGAGACTAGGAGGTACATTTACAACTAATGGACCCAAGCCGACATACATAAAATAATATTACTAATGTAATATGCCCCAATTAAGCGGTAATGTGCCACTATTTAGGTCTTAACATGCCCCTCCCCTTAAGAAAAGTGTTGTCGGAAACACTTGAGTAATTCTTGATGCTTCTATATAAAATACTCATCTTCCCAAGTGGAATCTTCAGTAGGTAGTTTCCTCTACTTATTGAGATACTCTGAAACACATCTATTCCTCATATTGTGAATTTGTGTGTCAGTGATAGCTTCAGTCTCCAATATAATTTTTCCTTTCTCATCTAATTCTCAAAATATAGTTTGAACTAGGATCTTGTCACCTATAACCTTCTTCAGGAATGAAACATGGAAAACTACGTGTATTCGCGAAGATGCAGTAAACTCCAATTTGTATGCCATAGTACCAATATTTTGCAACACCTTATAAGGGCCACAGTACTTTGGTGATAATTTATTATGTTTCTTAACTTGCTTGAGGGACATCTGTTTGTATGGTTTTAGTCTTAAAAATACCCAATCCCATACTTCAAAACTTCTTTCACTACGATGATGATTTTCTTGTTGCTTCACGTGATTTTGTGCCATCATCAAGTTTTCCTTTCAGAGTTGGAGAACTTGTTGTTGATGCTTGATGTGATCTTCCACTGCTTGAACCTTAGATTTTTATTTTAGAGAAGAAGTGATGGAAGGTGAGTGGTATCCATAGAGTGCCATAAATGGTGTCATTTTTGTTGCAATATGAAAGGAAGCGTTATACCACCATTTTGTCAAGGGTAACCATTTGAACCATTGTGTTTGTTTATCAGAGATAAAGCAACGAAGGTAGCCTTCCAAACATTTGTTCACTATCTTGGTTTGTCCATCAGATTGAGGATGATAAGATGAGCTATGAGCCAATTTAGTACCCAAACAAGAAATTAATTATGTCCAAAAATTTCCAATGAAGATGGGATCTCTGTCACTTAAAATAATCTCTGGGATTCCATCTAGCTTTTGAATTGTCTCCATGAATGTAGTGGAAACTGTATTGGACTTGAAAGGATGAGAGAGTGCACAAAAGTGTGTGTACTTAGTCAGTATATCAACAATCACCATGATAACACTCTTTCCTTCAGACTTCGGTAACCTTGTGATGAAATCCACATAAACCTCCTCCCAGTGCTGAATTTGGATGACTAATGATTGTAAAATACTTGCGGTATTAATTGTTTCCACCTTATTTTGTTGGAAAACCAAACATTATGCCACAAACCTTTTCACATTAGTTTTAAGGCCATCCCAAAAAATTCCTTCCTAACCCTATGGTAGGTTTTCAAAAATCCTGAGTGCCCTCCTACCGGAGAGGTGTGCAATTCCAATAGTACATTTTGTTTGATTTGGGATTCCTTACATAAATATAAGTGATCTTTGTACCAAAGTGAATCAATTTTCCATGTAAATGTATCTTATGCACTGTAATCCTGTTGCAACCTTTGAATGAGAGTCCACACGTTTTTGCCATTCTTCAATTCATCCCTTGCTTCTACTATCCAATCGGGTTGAATGATCAAGATAGCACAAAGAAAGGCCTCAACATCTTCATCCTTTCTTGAGAGTGCATCTTCCACAACATTTTTCTTCATTTTTTATAGATGATTTCAAAATCATAACCCACCATCTTTGTCACCCATTTTTGTTGTTCTTCTAAAGCTAGTATTTGTTCCAAAAAGTATTTAAGACTATTGCAATTTTTTTTGACCTTGAAGTGCCTACCTATTAGGTAAGGGCATCATTTCTTCAATGCATGTAGTATTGCCATCATTTATTTCTAATAAATCGGTTTGTGTAAGTCATTTCCCTTGAGTGGTAGACTTTTAAAAGAAAGCGGACTTCCTTCTTGCAATATAACAACACCAATAGCATTTCCCGAGGCATCACTTTCCACAATAAAGGTTTTTGTGAAGTCTGGTGTGGTCAAGAAATGAGCTTTACACACCACCTCTTTAAGTTGTTCAAAATATTGAGTTTCCTTCGGATTCCATGAAAACACATCCTTCTTATTTAATGTCATTAAAGGTGCTTCTATTCTTCCATAGATCTGAAAAGACTTGGAGTAGTAACCTGTCAAACCCAAAGATGCTCTAAGAGTCTTCAATGTTTTTGGAATCGACTAGTCCATCATGGCCTTAATATTTTTAGGGTCTACCTTGACACCTTCATGAGATACAATATGACTCAAATACTCTACCTCCTTCACCCCAAAGAAACATTTGGATGGTTTGGAATATAATTGGTGCTCCTTTAGTAGGGGTAGCACTTTGTCAACATGTTGCACATGATCCTACCAAGACTTTCTATATATTAGCATATCATCAAAAAATAATAACAAAAATTTTCGAAGGAAGGGCTTGAAAACGGATTTCATCAACTCTTGGAATGTGGAAGGTTCATTCATAGGGCCAAAAGACATGACCAAAACTTCATAATGTCCTTCATGAGTTCGAAATGTTGTTTTGGGTATATTTTCTTCCTTCGTTCTAATTTGATGTTACCCTGAAAGGAGAAACTTTGTGAAATATATTTCTCCATGTAGTTCATCTAACAATTCATCAATTACCAGAATGGGAAACTTATAGTTAATAGCGATCTTTTTGAGTTGTCTATAATATGAAAACATACACCATGAGCCCTCTTTCTTGAGTACCATTATCGTCGGTGCAAAGTCAAAACTTTGGCTAGGTCTAATAATGCCATCTTGTAAAATTTCTTCAACCATACACTCAATTTCACTCTCATGGGAATAAGGGTATCTGTAAGGCCTGATGTTAGGAGGAACACTCCCATGAATTAGGTGAATAGCATGATCATGATTTCGAGTGGGTGGAATACCTTTTGGAATATCTTCAAATTCTTTGGAATTCTCATCAATGATTATTTGAAGAACTAGGGGAATATATGGATTAGATGTTTGAACATATAGTGAGCATAGCTGTAAAACTACACCTTGATTCCCCTTTTTCAATAATTTTGTCATGTCATTAGAGCTTATCACCTTACTAAGTTTCCCTGCGATACCGCTTAACTCAATTTATTTTCCTTCCAATGAAAATTTCACGAAAAGTTATTGATAATTAAAACCCATTGTTCCTATTGATTGTAACCATTAGAGTCCTAGTACGACATCAACACCACCCATAGGTATATAAATAATTGGAATATTCATTACATATTCCCCCATAGTAAGGATGATCTTATTTCATTTTCCTGAGCAATTTATAGTTCATCCATATGCAATCATTACTTAAAACTCTGGCACTTGACATATAAAGAAATTGAGATATTTGGCTAATTTATAGTGAATGAGTACTACGAGAATCAATTAGGACTATTACCTTTTTCTTTTTTATATATCATTCGATCTTGAGGGTTTGAGGAGTGTTAATTTCATCCAATGCATCACATGATATCGTGGGAGTCAATTGTTCAAAAGAAATCTCTTATGTGTTTTCATCTTGCGATGGTTCTCATTCTTCTTTTTGTTCTTCTTCCTCTTCACAATGTATGTATAATAATTTATTCTCACCACACTTGTGTCCCTTACTGTACTTGTTGTCGCAATTAAAGAATAAAACTTTTTCGTTTCTTTCATACAATTGTTGAGGTTTCAACCTTGTAGGTTGAGTTGTTTTAGAATAAGGAACATTATTCTCTCGATGTATGTTAGGAGTGGTTCTTCTATTAGTCATACCCATATTTTTACTTTCAACATTTCCCCCCACCCTGAATGCATTCTCCAATGATTTTGGTTCCTAAAGGAGAACCTCATGTTGAATGCTATCCTTTAAAGTTCCTACGAATACATCCACCAGGTGCTCATCTGGAATATCCATTACCTTTATATTCAATCTTTGGAAGTTCTCTATGTGCTCCACAACTGAACCCTTTTGCTTGAGATTTATCAATTGGCTAAAGAAGGTATTTCTCCTTGTATCCTCATAGTGTGCTACCATTTCTTCCATGAAAATTGTCCTAGTGACAAGTGATTTGCGAGAACAAATCCATCAATACCACACAAATTGATTGGGTTCTAAATATAAAGAATAAATTTGTACCTTTTGTGTATGTGGCACATCATGTAGATCAAATAGTTGCTCCATCTAAAGTATCCATGTGATTCGATCCTTTCCATCAAACTTTCTCATATCAATCTTAGGAAAGTGGTTGGTTTTCAACCCAAAGTTGGAGTTTCTACAGTCTTGATTCATCTTCCTTATATCCTCATCATGAATTTCATGGGATACATTTACACTTTCAGGTGGCCTCTCTATTAGGAATTTTTTCAATCCTTCCATGATCTCCCTTTTTAAACCATCCATCTTAGTATCCATTATTGCCTCCAACTTATCTTTTGTTGAATCCATCATCCATTGTACTTCATATTTTGTCATTGTCTTCCTTTGTAAATCATTTATGTCCATATGCATTTCTTCACCTTCATCAAGAGTCCAAGTACAACTATTTGGAGGCATGTTTGGTGTAGAATTTCCTTTTTTTGGTGGCACATTGGCCAAGTATCACTTTTAAACCTTGATTTTGAGGTGGTTCTGCTAGATGAACTTTATTTTGTTGTATCTCCAAAATTTCATCCCTTCTGGGTCTAAAAAATTCTTTTTGTAGTCCTATGATACATCTTCTTTTCAATGCAACAGTTCTGATAAAATTGGATGTGCCAACTAGAATTTATGGTAACTTCCCCACACCTTTTTTATTTATGTCCCTTCCAGAAGAGCGTACCTATAAATATTTCCAAGAGCCCAATATATAATATTTGATTCTAACACTTGTACCAACATTACTACAGGCTGTCCACTTTCCAATGCAACTAGTCTCACTTAATTTGGACACTCAGTGAAGAAGATATCATTGTTTTACTCGGAAGACCTGTTTGAGACTAGATAATATTACTAGTCAAATACCCTATCTTAAAAATAGTGTATCTACAAAATTAGGATGACCCACAAGATGAAATTTTTATCACATCTACCTTGATAATTGATATGAATATCCTCCTTGTTTTAGGGTATGAAAATTTATAGAAAAAAATTTATAGCAAAAATTCCGTGATGACGAAATTTAGGATGATTCCATAACCCTATATACATAGGATATATATAGGAACATGTAAGTCCTTAGGATATGCAATTTTCACCCAATGTAATTTGATATGTCTACTAACTATCCTCCAAGGGGTTCCTTCTGAAACGTCATAGAAAAAAAGTTATAGCTAAAATTTCAAGGTGTCTCACATGCAACAACGAAATCCCAAGACCTTGAGCTCTAATACCAAATGTTAAGATCCAAATATCAAAATAGCATAAAAGAAACCTGAGAATAAGTACTCAACGCCTTGAAAAAGAGTTAATTTCATATAATAAGCCTCTTTGATGTGGAAACTTCCTTATACACCACATAAATTTCCAAATACAAGATGATTTTGAATGAAAAGGTATCCTTGGTATATATAGGAGACTAGGAGGTACAATTAAAACTTACGAAACCAAGACAACATAAATAAAATAACATTACTAATGTAATATTCCCCAATTAAGGAGTAATGTGCCACTATTTAGGGATTAACATATGAAATACTATTCACACAAGTATTCCATCTCCGAGGATGGAGATTCATGTAATGATGAAAACAAGGTAATGATTTATAGAAACATTCAATAGATGATTGATAACTCCTAATCTTCCTATTAGTTGGACAAAAAATCATATTATATGTTAGAATCAGATCGTGGAAGGTACAATTTAGTGGTAAAAGTGTGATTTGTTAAATTATAAACTCAAATAATTAAGGGATCTTTTACATGGATCTTTGATCTATCTAGATCTCTTTTTCCAGATAGGTGAAAAACCTCCCTTATGAATAAATACCATCCATCCAATATGGAAGAGTTCATGTATGACAAAACTTCATATACTTTATGTTCCCATATTAGAGTATGGTGCTTCACTTATTTCCATTAAAAGAAATTCTCTCTAGTATTCCAAAATTTCCTTTTCGAGCCCCTGGAGATGAAGATGAAAATTGTGCCGACTTAGGAAAAAATAAATGAAGAAGATATGAAGTCCTTGTCAACTCATATTGGTATGGTTCCAGGAAAAACTCTCTCCAATTCCATATTAGTACAAGTTTCTCTTTGATCAACTTAGATATATTCATGTCTAGAATCACATGAGTATTTATTTGCTAAAAAATATTAGACTAGACTCATTAGTATATTCCCCCTTACTTCAAAAGGTTGCAAGATTTAAGTACCATCAATGATGATAACTATGGAAATGGATTTGAAAACCATTAACGCATTATATTAATAACTTTTAAAAAGGGAGAAGAAGAGAAGGAAATCTTAAACTTACTACATAATGTAATTTAAATGATACCTTAATATATGGTGGAATGAAGAAGGTGATGCATATGCACATGGAAAGTGAGGCATCAACTATTAACAAGTATTTTGTTGGAGTTACTTCACAAACACGTAGGATTTGTTTTTCCTAAGGTTTTTCCTTGTTTATTACCCTTAATTAGTCATTATCCAGTCTCCTATATTTTAGGGGATCATATTCCACCTAGAGAATATTCTCTTTCAGTTGACACTTCCGTTTGACTAGTTGAGTTGAGTTTAGATGCTTCATTGGTTTTGTCACCATGAAACATTGGGATCATCACCATGATAATTTGAACTTGCCTTGGTATCATAGCTAGAATGGAACATTACCCTCTATTCCCTGAGTTAACTCCTCACTACTCTTTGTTCAGTCAATTAACTGAAGACTAGTTGACTAGTTAACTCAACTAGGTGGCAGTTCACTCCCGTAACTACCTGAGAGACTAGATTAGGTGGCAGTTCACTCCCATAAATGTTGGTGTGTGTACATATCACTCTAGACCACCACTATGGAACATTGGTTCTCCTCTAGTGTGCATTCATTGAGTTATACAAAGTATATCATGTGTAAATTATTCATTATTCAAAACGGTTAATGAGTATTCTTTCATTCTTTATCTCCTTCTTCTTCTTTCTCCTATTATCTCTGCAAATGTGTGTATCATTGTTTAGCTATATCTATTCTGTGTAGGTTCAACACATTTACATGGTATTAGAGCCGATAGTTTGCTAAGAAAAAGTTACACCAATTTTTTTTGCAGGTACAAAAGATTGAAGAAAGCAGAAAGATGGAATTCCAAAAAAAAATCATTCTTACACCTTACAACTATTTTCAATGGGAGGATAAACTAACCATACATATCTAAACCAAAGGTTTTTACAGGTTAATATTGAATACAGATATAGAACCGACATCAGCCATAGAAAAATCCAAGTATTTAAATTGCATGGATGAGGCACTCGAAACAATTTGCAGTTTCATTTTTCCCTGATCTCCTTTTTCATATATCTTCTTGTAAGAATCCCATTGAATATTGGACCACCTTGGAAGGGATCTTTGGAAAATAGGATGATATGAGGGGACACATGCTGGAGGTGGAGCTTCTCACATTTGATCCAAAAAGCTTTGACAATATCCAAGATTTATTTACAAAATCCAAGGATTTACTGTTGCAACTCAAAGCTTGCAGGGTTGATAAATCAAAGGATGAGAAAAAAATGGTTCTCATTGTTCTCTTCAAGACTGGTCCTGAATTATCTGTATTCGTATCTGCATTCCATTACATCAGATTCTCCTTTCGAGCCAACTAGAATATGCCTTCGCTTGAGGACTTTATAAAATCCTTGGCTGTAACATCCCGCTCTGGCACACTGAGGACACTTATTCTTTGAGGACACTTGCTCGCAAGTGATCTGGACCCTTTTTGATGTTGGACCTTATATATTGGATTATGATGTGATTGACAGATGATATGATGTGTTACTATTCATGTATACGGGTGCTATTGAC
>ML797398.1:19495-38575 GCA_009831015.1 Picea engelmannii
AACCTTTTGAAGTAAGGGGGAATATACTAATGAGTCTAGTCTAATATTTTTTAGCAAATAAATACTCATGTGATTCTAGACATGAATATATCTAAGTTGATCAAAGAGAAACTTGTACTAATATGGAATTGGAGAGAGTTTTTCCTGGAACCATACCAATATGAGTTGACAAGGACTTCATATCTTCTTCATTTATTTTTTCCTAAGTCGGCACAATTTTCATCTTCATCTCCAGGGGCTCGAAAAGGAAATTTTGGAATACTAGAGAGAATTTCTTTTAATGGAAATAAGTGAAGCACCATACTCTAATATGGGAACATAAAGTATATGAAGTTTTGTCATACATGAACTCTTCCATATTGGATGGATGGTATTTATTCATAAGGGAGGTTTTTCACCTATCTGGAAAAAGAGATCTAGATAGATCAAAGATCCATGTAAAAGATCCCTTAATTATTTGAGTTTATAATTTAACAAATCACACTTTTACCACTAAATTGTACCTTCCACGATCTGATTCTAACATATAATATGATTTTTTGTCCAACTAATAGGAAGATTAGGAGTTATCAATCATCTATTGAATGTTTCTATAAATCATTACCTTGTTTTCATCATTACATGAATCTCCATCCTCGGAGATGGAATACTTGTGTGAATAGTATTTCATATGTTAATCCCTAAATAGTGGCACATTACTCCTTAATTGGGGAATATTACATTAGTAATGTTATTTTATTTATGTTGTCTTGGTTTCGTAAGTTTTAATTGTACCTCCTAGTCTCCTATATATACCAAGGATACCTTTTCATTCAAAATCATCTTGTATTTGGAAATTTATGTGGTGTATAAGGAAGTTTCCACATCAAAGAGGCTTATTATATGAAATTAACTCTTTTTCAAGGCGTTGAGTACTTATTCTCAGGTTTCTTTTATGCTATTTTGATATTTGGATCTTAACATTTGGTATTAGAGCTCAAGGTCTTGGGATTTCGTTGTTGCATGTGAGACACCTTGAAATTTTAGCTATAACTTTTTTTCTATGACGTTTCAGAAGGAACCCCTTGGAGGATAGTTAGTAGACATATCAAATTACATTGGGTGAAAATTGCATATCCTAAGGACTTACATGTTCCTATATATATCCTATGTATATAGGGTTATGGAATCATCCTAAATTTCGTCATCACGGAATTTTTGCTATAAATTTTTTTCTATAAATTTTCATACCCTAAAACAAGGAGGATATTCATATCAATTATCAAGGTAGATGTGATAAAAATTTCATCTTGTGGGTCATCCTAATTTTGTAGATACACTATTTTTAAGATAGGGTATTTGACTAGTAATATTATCTAGTCTCAAACAGGTCTTCCGAGTAAAACAATGATATCTTCTTCACTGAGTGTCCAAATTAAGTGAGACTAGTTGCATTGGAAAGTGGACAGCCTGTAGTAATGTTGGTACAAGTGTTAGAATCAAATATTATATATTGGGCTCTTGGAAATATTTATAGGTACGCTCTTCTGGAAGGGACATAAATAAAAAAGGTGTGGGGAAGTTACCATAAATTCTAGTTGGCACATCCAATTTTATCAGAACTGTTGCATTGAAAAGAAGATGTATCATAGGACTACAAAAAGAATTTTTTAGACCCAGAAGGGATGAAATTTTGGAGATACAACAAAATAAAGTTCATCTAGCAGAACCACCTCAAAATCAAGGTTTAAAAGTGATACTTGGCCAATGTGCCACCAAAAAAAGGAAATTCTACACCAAACATGCCTCCAAATAGTTGTACTTGGACTCTTGATGAAGGTGAAGAAATGCATATGGACATAAATGATTTACAAAGGAAGACAATGACAAAATATGAAGTACAATGGATGATGGATTCAACAAAAGATAAGTTGGAGGCAATAATGGATACTAAGATGGATGGTTTAAAAAGGGAGATCATGGAAGGATTGAAAAAATTCCTAATAGAGAGGCCACCTGAAAGTGTAAATGTATCCCATGAAATTCATGATGAGGATATAAGGAAGATGAATCAAGACTGTAGAAACTCCAACTTTGGGTTGAAAACCAACCACTTTCCTAAGATTGATATGAGAAAGTTTGATGGAAAGGATCGAATCACATGGATACTTTAGATGGAGCAACTATTTGATCTACATGATGTGCCACATACACAAAAGGTACAAATTTATTCTTTATATTTAGAACCCAATCAATTTGTGTGGTATTGATGGATTTGTTCTCGCAAATCACTTGTCACTAGGACAATTTTCATGGAAGAAATGGTAGCACACTATGAGGATACAAGGAGAAATACCTTCTTTAGCCAATTGATAAATCTCAAGCAAAAGGGTTCAGTTGTGGAGCACATAGAGAACTTCCAAAGATTGAATATAAAGGTAATGGATATTCCAGATGAGCACCTGGTGGATGTATTCGTAGGAACTTTAAAGGATAGCATTCAACATGAGGTTCTCCTTTAGGAACCAAAATCATTGGAGAATGCATTCAGGGTGGGGGGAAATGTTGAAAGTAAAAATATGGGTATGACTAATAGAAGAACCACTCCTAACATACATCGAGAGAATAATGTTCCTTATTCTAAAACAACTCAACCTACAAGGTTGAAACCTCAACAATTGTATGAAAGAAACGAAAAAGTTTTATTCTTTAATTGCGACAACAAGTACAGTAAGGGACACAAGTGTGGTGAGAATAAATTATTATACATACATTGTGAAGAGGAAGAAGAACAAAAAGAAGAATGAGAACCATCGCAAGATGAAAACACATAAGAGATTTCTTTTGAACAATTGACTCCCACGATATCATGTGATGCATTGGATGAAATTAACACTCCTCAAACCCTCAAGATCGAATGATATATAAAAAAGAAAAAGGTAATAGTCCTAATTGATTCTCGTAGTACTCATTCACTATAAATTAGCCAAATATCTCAATTTCTTTATATGTCAAGTGCCAGAGTTTTAAGTAATGATTGCATATGGATGAACTATAAATTGCTCAGGAAAATGAAATAAGATCATCCTTACTATGGGGGAATATGTAATGAATATTCCAATTATTTATATACCTATGGGTGGTGTTGATGTCGTACTAGGACTCTAATGGTTACAATCAATAGGAACAATGGGTTTTAATTATCAATAACTTTTCGTGAAATTTTCATTGGAAGGAAAATAAATTGAGTTAAGCGGTATCGCAGGGAAACTTAGTAAGGTGATAAGCTCTAATGACATGACAAAATTATTGAAAAAGGGGAATCAAGGTGTAGTTTTACAGCTATGCTCACTATATGTTCAAACATCTAATCCATATATTCCCCTAGTTCTTCAAATAATCATTGATGAGAATTCCAAAGAATTTGAAGATATTCCAAAAGGTATTCCACCCACTCGAAATCATGATCATGCTATTCACCTAATTCATGGGAGTGTTCCTCCTAACATCAGGCCTTACAGATACCCTTATTCCCATGAGAGTGAAATTGAGTGTATGGTTGAAGAAATTTTACAAGATGGCATTATTAGACCTAGCCAAAGTTTTGACTTTGCACCGACGATAATGGTACTCAAGAAAGAGGGCTCATGGTGTATGTTTTCATATTATAGACAACTCAAAAAGATCGCTATTAACTATAAGTTTCCCATTCTGGTAATTGATGAATTGTTAGATGAACTACATGGAGAAATATATTTCACAAAGTTTCTCCTTTCAGGGTAACATCAAATTAGAACGAAGGAAGAAAATATACCCAAAACAACATTTCGAACTCATGAAGGACATTATGAAGTTTTGGTCATGTCTTTTGGCCCTATGAATGAACCTTCCACATTCCAAGAGTTGATGAAATCCGTTTTCAAGCCCTTCCTTCGAAAATTTTTGTTATTATTTTTTGATGATATGCTAATATATAGAAAGTCTTGGTAGGATCATGTGCAACATGTTGACAAAGTGCTACCCCTACTAAAGGAGCACCAATTATATTCCAAACCATCCAAATGTTTCTTTGGGGTGAAGGAGGTAGAGTATTTGAGTCATATTGTATCTCATGAAGGTGTCAAGGTAGACCCTAAAAATATTAAGGCCATGATGGACTAGTCGATTCCAAAAACATTGAAGACTCTTAGAGCATCTTTGGGTTTGACAGGTTACTACTCCAAGTCTTTTCAGATCTATGGAAGAATAGAAGCACCTTTAATGACATTAAATAAGAAGGATGTGTTTTCATGGAATCCGAAGGAAACTCAATATTTTGAACAACTTAAAGAGGTGGTGTGTAAAGCTCATTTCTTGACCACACCAGACTTCACAAAAACCTTTATTGTGGAAAGTGATGCCTCGGGAAATGCTATTGGTGTTGTTATATTGCAAGAAGGAAGTCCGCTTTCTTTTAAAAGTCTACCACTCAAGGGAAATGACTTACACAAACCGATTTATTAGAAATAAATGATGGCAATACTACATGCATTGAAGAAATGATGCCCTTACCTAATAGGTAGGCACTTCAAGGTCAAAAAAAATTGCAATAGTCTTAAATACTTTTTGGAACAAATACTAGCTTTAGAAGAACAACAAAAATGGGTGACAAAGATGGTGGGTTATGATTTTGAAATCATCTATAAAAAATGAAGAAAAATGTTGTGGAAGATGCACTCTCAAGAAAGGATGAAGATGTTGAGGCCTTTCTTTGTGCTATCTTGATCATTCAACCCGATTGGATAGTAGAAGCAAGGGATGAATTGAAGAATGGCAAAAACGTGTGGACTCTCATTCAAAGGTTGCAACAGGATTACAGTGCATAAGATACATTTACATGGAAAATTGATTCACTTTGGTACAAAGATCACTTATATTTATGTAAGGAATCCCAAATCAAACAAAATGTACTATTGGAATTGCACACCTCTCCGGTAGGAGGGCACTCAGGATTTTTGAAAACCTACCATAGGGTTAGGAAGGAATTTTTTGGGATGGCCTTAAAACTAATGTGAAAAGGTTTGTGGCATAATGTTTGGTTTTCCAACAAAATAAGGTGGAAACAATTAATACCGCAAGTATTTTACAATCATTAGTCATCCAAATTCAGCACTGGGAGGAGGTTTATGTGGATTTCATCACAAGGTTACCGAAGTCTGAAGGAAAGAGTGTTATCATGGTGATTGTTGATATACTGACTAAGTACACACACTTTTGTGCACTCTCTCATCCTTTCAAGTCCAATACAGTTTCCACTACATTCATGGAGACAATTCAAAAGCTAGATGGAATCCCAGAGATTATTTTAAGTGACAGAGATCCCATCTTCATTGGAAATTTTTGGACATAATTAATTTCTTGTTTGGGTACTAAATTGGCTCATAGCTCATCTTATCATCCTCAATCTGATGGACAAACCAAGATAGTGAACAAATGTTTGGAAGGCTACCTTCGTTGCTTTATCTCTGATAAACAAACACAATGGTTCAAATGGTTACCCTTGACAAAATGGTGGTATAACGCTTCCTTTCATATTGCAACAAAAATGACACCATTTATGGCACTCTATGGATACCACTCACCTTCCATCACTTCTTCTCTAAAATAAAAATCTAAGGTTCAAGCAGTGGAAGATCACATCAAGCATCAACAACAAGTTCTCCAACTCTGAAAGGAAAACTTGATGATGGCACAAAATCACGTGAAGCAACAAGAAAATCATCATCGTAGTGAAAGAAGTTTTGAAGTATGGGATTGGGTATTTTTAAGACTAAAACCATACAAACAGATGTCCCTCAAGCAAGTTAAGAAACATAATAAATTATCACCAAAGTACTGTGGCCCTTATAAGGTGTTGCAAAATATTGGTACTATGGCATACAAATTGGAGTTTACTGCATCTTCGCGAATACACGTAGTTTTCCATGTTTCATTCCTGAAGAAGGTTATAGGTGACAAGATCCTAGTTCAAACTATATTTTGAGAATTAGATGAGAAAGGAAAAATTATATTGGAGACTGAAGCTATCACTGACACACAAATTCACAATATGAGGAATAGATGTGTTTCAGAGTATCTCAATAAGTAGAGGAAACTACCTACTGAAGATTCCACTTGGGAAGATGAGTATTTTATATAGAAGCATCAAGAATTACTCAAGTGTTTCCGACAACACTTTTCTTAAGGGGAGGGGCATGTTAAGACCTAAATAGTGGCACATTACCGCTTAATTGGGGCATATTACATTAGTAATATTATTTTATGTATGTCGGCTTGGGTCCATTAGTTGTAAATGTACCTCCTAGTCTCTTATATATACCAAGGAGACCTTTTCATTTGGGATCATCTTGTATTTGGAAATTTATGTGGTGTATATGGAGGCTTCCCCCTCAAAGAGGATTATTATTTGAAATTCTCTCTTTTTCAAGGCGTTGAGTACTTATTCTGATGTTTTTTTATGGTATTTTGATATTTTGTTCTTAACATCATCCCCAAAGATGGCTCACTATAATTATAGATTACCTTTTTGAATTGCTAATAAAACAATGACCATTAGAGTCAAAGCAGTGAGCTATGCAATAACTTCTAGATCAATTTGGGTTTCTTTCACCTTTATGATCTCATCGACTCGATTGATGTAAGGACAAAATTTTGTCAAGATCATTCACCTTTCTTCTCTTCTATTTTATCTTCTTCATTTGTCTCTCTATTTTTCTTCTTCTTCCACATCTATGTAACTTTGATGGGGAAAAACCCTTTGTAACTATGACCAAAAGTATGAAATATAAGCATATTAGAGTGTTTAGAAAACACATAATACATTCAATATACATAGGTTTTTCCTGGAGAATGAGCCAAACATCATCTAGATAATAATCTAGCAGGATGAATTCTTTGATTAATTGACTAAATTAACATCTTAGTCAACTTTATTCCGAGTCATAAATCTTATGGCACCACCCTTGAGGGTTGTTGAGAGTACAGGCTAGTAGGGAGCCTTTCCTTTTCCATCTGATAACATATCTTTTGGGTAGTGTTATGCCCTGCAAAAGTATGTGATATAGTGGCAAAAATGAACAAAAGAGGGTTTGTTTATCAAGGACCGAGAATAGAAAATGAAACCAAAATTGAGGGAAGTGGATATAACAAGGAATTAAGACATGCGAAGGACTATAAGGGTTCCAAGTCCAATGAAGAGTGCTAGAAAATGGGTTAAAAGAAGAATGATTATGAAAATGGCATCCAAATGTGAGAAAAATATTCTCCATAATGCTATAGTATGTATGTGTATTTACTAGGTACACATATATACATCTAAATCATTCTTTCACTCATTTTTAATACATGGCATGCTTGGTTGGTGGTTTAAAAGGAAAACTCTACCATCGAAGGACAAAAATTCCTTTTTAATGCCACAAACAAGCTAAGAAAATGACATAATAATGTTTTCTTGACCATCTAACAAGACAAATCTACCACCCAACCAGAAACTTTTCTTCTTAAAAAAAATGATATAATAATATATTTAAAAAAAATGATGTAAAAATAATTTTTTTGATAAGTTAGAGATACAAATGTGACACCCAACCACAAACATTCATTAATTTGATGCTTTAAAAACACAAATATAGCACACAATCATTCCTTCTTTACTTTCACCCAACCACAAGCATTCATTAACATGATGGTTTAAAAACACAAATATACCACCCAAACATTCCTTCTTTTCTTTCAACTTATGAAAAAAAATATAACAATCACTTTAACAGCATAGAAATCACAGTCTTGTATCTACCATGAGAAGCATAGAAATCACACTCTTGTATCTACCATGAGAATAATAAAGGTTAAAACGTGACTAGACTACTTATTAAAGTTGAAACAATACACTACTTCAACAACGAAAACCCGCACACTATATACCTTTGATAACTTGATCCTAAAAAACAATACACATCTTTGTTGGCCTCTTCTATATATCAAGCTTAGAACTCTAAGCCTTCTTAACCTCCTTGCTGAATCATAAAAGCTCTAGTAAAACTAATTCAGCAAAAGCAAGCTTCTATCATCTAAGAAAAAGTTGGAGTAAAGAACAATTCTATCATCGAAGAAAGTTAGAGTAAAGAACAAGATAACGAAGGCGCAGTAGTGGAATGGTTTATTGTTGGAATCCTTTTGCATGCCAGTATGTAGTGTGTATTAGGTACAAGAATAATTTTCGAGAAGGAATTAATGAAAGATGCTGAAGTGGTACTTTCATAGAACTATAGTATTGATGTCTCCTATATTAATTTGAAGCTAAAGTCGCTAACTAATTCAAGTACCTAAGAATTTACTGGATATTCTGCTTCTCTTTAAACCTTTTTTCGGACTTGCTCCACGGTTCTGGATTCGCTTTTCGTGGAAGCTAACCTGTAGAGTTTGTTGCGCAAGAGATCTATTTCCATCTCGGATTTCAGGGGAGTCTGTCAGAGAATAACAAAAATTGCTTACATGAGGTGGACATGTACGCATATAGTGCAAAAACCAAGCAAATGAAACGGATAATGGCAATAGGAAGATGCTCACATTAACGGTGATTGCATAGAACAGTTTGTTTCCAGTGCTAAACATGGTAAGATTAATAACCTCCATGCTTTCCGTCTCGAACATTAACATATAAGTAGACAACGGAGTGTAGTTTCTGTAGGTGAAGATTCTAATCAAAAAATCGATTCCCATTGTTTCTATGGTGACGCTGCAGGGATCAGGACCTGGATGTGCGTGGTTGGAGAACATCTGATGTTTCTGTCGATGTAAAAGAAATCAATCAAACAGCACTACGAAGACGATTGCATCGCCAGCAACAACAAGAAGAACGGATTCAACTCCTTGAATTTGAGAGAAATGTTAGTTACAGTGTTACCTTCCTTTTTGGGACTGCTGCACGCAAAGCGGCGAACAGTAAGGATGGAAAATTTCTTTGAAACCCACTTCTTTTTGTCTTTGAATACCGAATTCGCGGGATCCTTGCATGTCGTCTGCGAGATAGATAACTACGATCAAGGAAGAACAAACGATCAGTTAGTTCTTTCCGTCTGTTTCTAGGGTTTCTAGGGTTTCATTCTATATGGAACCAGATTAATAATCAGGCGGAATGGGACTTCCTCCGTTTAATTCGTATCTAGCTGGGAGTAACAGAATAATAATATGAGGGAATAGATAAACTTACTCCATTTAAATCGTGTGTAGCCGGCAATAACAAAATAGAAATGTGTCCAGCCCTCCTGATTATGTGTCGATTTCTTTACAATCCTTCTTTAATGCCGACAAGAGTGTCGCCTGTCATGCAAGGAGGAACGAGCAGCCATTATTAGCAAGTAAGAGATGTGAGGTAATTATTTATATCTTCTGTCTCACGAGAAGGAAGTCCAGTGGCTTCACAATGCTGCAGAAGGTATGGTCGCCATGATAGAGATATTCTGTGGTTGCGTGGGCCGAATGTAAATTAATTTTATGACATAATCGCGAGATGCCCTTCTAGCTATCCTCATTGGCGGAGATACAATCTGTTGAATGCCTGTGTTATTAAATTGAAATTTGACCTCATTGTGGTTGCGTATTATCCATTGATTCAGTCTCCTTCCGAAAGCGAATGGTGCTGCTCCATCCAATCTAAACAACTAAGAATAATCCACACAATACATGCCGGTCGCGACATCGATACAAAAAGTCTTCACCAACAGTATTCGATTTCAATATGAGAATATCATGAAATGCAGAGAGTGTTCGCAGGTTTTTGTTTTCAAAGTATTGGTAAAAGGAGCACCGTAACATTGAATATGCACTCAGAAAGAAATGCAAGATTATTCCATTTTTTTAAATATGAAATTATTTCACATAGTTCTTTTACTTATTATTCATTTTTAAGACGAAATTCTTTTGCTTACTCTTCTAACATATTATGACGTTTACTCGAGAAAGCCTATTGCCCCTATGATTTATGTCTTTGTATCCATTTTAAGTGCTTATTTTATTGGAGAGTATTAAGCACGCATATTTAGCAGTCAACATGTGAATTAATTAATTTAATTTGGATGGCAAGAGATTTTGTTTTTTTCATATTTATTCAATAAATCTATGTAGTTTATTGAATAAGTTTTTAGAAAAATGTAATTTTATCATTAAGACTTTATCTAACTTATTAATTTTGAATTTTTCTAATTGAGATTTTTTTTTAATTATAATTTTTTTAGAGAGTATAAAAACATGTGGGGCTAATGGTTAAGAACATGTGTTTCCTCCTAAGAGTATATCTCCATAGATTTTACTAGTCAAACTTGTCCAAACCATTAAGAGAAGCATTCCAAGATAAGCAATGTTTGAATGAATTAAGAGGTTAGGAAGATATTTTGAAATTCCTATTTAATTTGAGTATAAGTAGGTGACTTAAGAGGTTATGAAGATATTTTGAAATTCCTATTTAATTTGAGTATAAGTAGGTTACTCTAGGAAAAAGTGGTTTCCATCTTCAACCCTCTTAGTCTCAAAAAGATCATAGATTCTTTTGACCCTTGGTATTTTGAGAATCGTCAGCTCGTGACTCCCTTTAATGATTTAGCCAAGACTTGCATCTTTATGTCATCCCCCCTTTAATGATTTAGCCAAGACTTGCATATTTATGTCATCCTCGTTTGAGATGCTAATGTTTTTGGCAGGAGTTTCGAGCAATTTTGACAAGCCTCTTGTCATTCATGATGTTTATTTTGTCCTTGTACATTAAGTACCTAATCATGGTTGTGCTTTCCATGGGGGCAAGGCTTTCTTGTATGAGGAGGATAGGATAGGGTGTCAACATGATGTTTACTTGAGAAAGCCTATTGCCAATATGATTTATGTCTTTGTATCCATTTTAAGTGCTTATTTTATTGGAGAGTATTAAGCACGCATATTTAGCAGTCAACATGTGAATTAATTAATTTAATTTGGTTGCAAGAGATTTTGTTTTTTTCATATTTATTCAATAAATCTATGTAGTTTATTGAATAAGTTTTTCGAAAAATATAATTTTATCATTGAGACTTTACCTAACTTATTGATTTTGAATTTTTCTAATTGAGACTTTTTTTTAATTATAAATTTTTTAGAGAGTATAAAAACATGTGGGCCTAATGGTTAAGAACATGTGTTTCCTCCTAAGAGTATATCTCCATAGACTTTACTAGTCAAACTTGTCCAAAGCATTAAGTGAAGCATTCCAAGATAACCAATGTTTGGATGAATTAAGAGGTTAGGAAGATTTTTTGAAATTCCTGTTTAATTTGAGTATAAGTAGGTGGCTTAAGAGGTTAGGAAGATATTTTGAAATTCCTATTTAATTTGAGTATAAGTAGGTTACTCTAGGAAAAAGTGGTTTCCATCTTCAACCCTCTTAGTCTCAAAAAGATCATAGATTCTTTTGACCCGTGGTATTTTGAGAATCGTCAGCTCGTGACTCCCTTTACTGATTTAGCCAAGACTTGCATCTTTATGGCATTCCCCCTTTAATCATTTAGCCAAGACTTGCATCTTTATGGAATTCCCCCTTTAATCATTTAGCCAAGACTTGCATCTGTATGTCATCCCCATTTGAGATGCTAATGTTTTTGGCAGGAGTTTCGAGCAATTTTGACAAGCCTCTTGTCATTCATGTTGTTTATTTTGTCCTTGTACATTAAGTACCTAATCATGGTTGTGCTTTCCATGGGGGCAAGGCTTTATTCTATCAAGAGGATAGGATAGGGTGTATTTCTTCTAACTTTGAGATTATAAGGTATAAAATTCTATTGGATTTTCTCTATCTTTCTTGGGGAATCTTTAGAGATAATGCATCCCCAAATTCACATTCATATAAGATAACAAGAGTGATGAGAGTATCAAAGAGGATTTTTTCTTATTCCATAGCCAATGGTCCACTAATTTACACTTTTTTTCAATCCTATAATAAGCCTTCCATTGTCCATTCATATTTTCGTCAATGCAATAGTTCCAATTAAGCTTGTGATGAATATCGATTTCAAGATACTTGTATGAAGGAAATTCTTCCAAGATATTGTTGTGTATATGAAAGTGTTGTAGGTGACCATTTTATATTTAATTATCATACTTTTCATTTTTTCAGTGTTGATAGTCATACCCATACTACAGAAGAAGTTTGTGAGGATTCTTAGTTGCTTATTGGGGCTCGTCACCATAAGAACAATATCATCAATGTAAAGGAGAAGGATGATGACTATACCAAAGGGAGTCGGGCCAGTGCATCTAGCATCTTCCAAACAATATTATTACTTATCAAAGTATATGCCAAAGAGGGTAGAGGATAGGGAAAACCTTTCTTGACTCTTATATTGTAGTTGATTTTTTCTAACTTTCCCTCAATGTTCCTAAACTTAGAAATAATGCTCTCATATAACCTTATTGTAATAGTTCTTATATTGGAAGGAACTTTTATCTCTTCTAACCTATTCTAAAGTTTAGTCCTAGGCACTATGTCAATTTGTTTTCTAAAATGAATAAAACAACAAAGTGGATTGATTTTATTATTCCATCACTCCTCTACAATGATAATGAGCATAACAAGTTGGTCCACACTTGAATGATACATTCTAAATATGTCTCGGCCTTTAGATATTGTTTCTATGGATTTCAATCCATACGTTGATCTTTTTTTCTAAAATACTTCCATATAGATTGGCTAAGATGGGGTAGTCATAATGGTCTTAAAATCTGATGGATTGTTTTATTCTCCACTTTTAAAGAAAGAAACCATGAGGCTTTGAGTCCACGGTTTAGCGAAGTGTCAATTGATTTCTAAATTAAAGAGCTTACGTATGTGAGGGATGAGGATAGGCACTCCAATTTTTAATATTTTGGCTTGGTATCCTTCAATGTCCTTATCTTTCCCTTTACTAAGTTTCTTAACCCCAAACTTTATGTCTTCTATGGAAAAAACTTCCCCCTTTATAGAAACATTTGGACTATTGTCTATAATAATAGGGGATTCATAATGATTTTTGAGGTAGGAGTTCTAGTCCTTCAGGGGAATCATATTTTTTCTTTAATTTTACAAGTTATAATTTTCCTCCAAAATCTTTTAGGATCTGGCTTAGATAGGTGAAAGATATTTTATTTATTTATGATTATGTAGTGCTTATTCATCCTTTTAATTACTTCTTTGTATCTCTTTAACTTATGATATTATAAGAATTCATCAGAGGCATTCTTGATGGATTTTATAAAAAATTTATGCTCGTTATCATACCAAGTGTTAGTTGTTCTATTTTTATTTTTACATAGCCCCTCAATAGAAAATTTGTTAAGAGAAGTAGAGAGGATTGTTGTAAAATTATGATAAAGGTATTCAATATTTTTTATATATGATAGGAGATTTAATTTGTAGTTGGGAATAAGGTATATGGAGTTAGGTTGGTGGTCATTTAAAAGATCAAATTTTACTATTTGGTTGTATACAAGGATATATGAAATCACACAATTCATGACATTGTTTCTGAACCCTTCGATACAAGTCATTCGATTAGAATTTGGAAATTTTATTAGACCATTGAAAATGATTAGGTTTTGATAACTGCAAATATTGATTAGCTCAGTACCAAATAAAATATTGGTCGAGCCTTTAGAGTTTCGTTTGTACATGTCAGCAAAAATAGGGTTCTCATCTAGTCATAGAGGATTAGGGTTGGAATCATGGCTTAGAGGAATATATTGATTAGTAGTTGTTCTAGCAATAAATTCTCCTTCTAGGAGGATACCACCATTTTTAAGGGTGTAAATATCTCGTTCTATTTTTTTGTAAGCCCGAAAATTCTTATCTAGATTGTTTTTATTATAAAAATTTAAAAATTTAAGTGTGAGTTAATAAGTTTGTATATAGATTTATTTATCATTTATATATGGCATCCCCATACATATGTGCTAATCAAGAGGGTATTTCTTATGAAGTAAAATGTGAGGATAAATGTTCATTTTTATCTAGTGATATATGCCTCTAATCCCTCTATGGGAGGATTTCTTGTTCCATGTTGATCATAATAAAAATCTTTCTATGTTAGGGACCTTAGATTATTCATGATCCCAAGTTTCAACTAGAAGTATAACATCAATTTCACATAGGATCCAAGTTAATATAAACTCTTTTCTCCATGGAAAACCATTCTAGTTCCATGAGAGGATTCAGAGTGTAACAAATTCCTATTTAGTATTATCTTTTTTTATCTTTATCCATTCTAATATCTTTTTGATTCCTAATTATTTCCCATTTTCCTTCCTTCCTAGCTTCTTTTACCTTTTGAAATTTCTTCCTTAATTATGCTTGGTCTTTTGGAATGAGATACTCATTTAGAAATATTCGTGACCATTTCATGTTTGGATTTTAGCTAAGTCTGACATATTTATTTTCATCAGAGCTTACTTTAACATCAATCAACCTATCTTTGAAGATGTGAGGAATTAAAAAGTTATAGAAAAAGGATTAAGAAACTATTTTTTTCACTAATTTCATTTACAAGAAAATTATTTATTTAAAAAAATAAATATTTGAAATATCTAGAAACAAGGTTAAGTATGTCTAAATTGTTGTCATTTATGGATTCTATACCACCAACTTGGTTAGTCCCATCTTGGAAGGATACAAACAGGATGAGACATGACACATAACATGTGAAACATGAGTGTAAAAAGTGTTTTGAACTACGAGAGAGTTATGAAATTTAAATCCATCAGATGGCTAAGTTGACACATCAATTTTGAATTTCAAATAAATGAACCATGTGCATTTTATATAGCTCAAGAATTCTTGTGTTCCCTTAGTGATTTTAAAAAATTATATTCAATGGGAACATTGCACATTCCTAAACAAACAAAATATTTTTACTCAATAAGAACACATAGAATTACTATTAACATCAAACAATTTTGTTCAATATCAAACACTTGATTTGGAGACTGAATGAACCCAATGCACTTGCTCTAAACTCAATACAACTATATTTATGCACCCAATTTACAATCTAAAATCAATACATATAACAAGTTGGTTTCAATATTAGTTCAGTTAATAAGTAATTAGTCGTACTAATATTTTATGTATGGGAATGGAAATCAAACAGTGATATTTGAATGGGTAGAACTATCTACTTACACAACTCAATGTCCATTCTGAATAAAGGAAACATATGTTTATGCTATCACTATCACATTATATGCGAACAATATTTTTCCATATATGCATCTCTTCGATAAGATCAATTGTATATATATCCTTTGTTATATATCCTAAACTATGTGTTATTTTTCATTTACCGAATCCATATAAATAAATCCCTATTATTTTCAATAAACATGAATAAAATCATTGTGCATTTTCTAGCATCATATTAATTAATCAATGATTTATTATAAATTTATTTTTTTGTTTTTTTACAATATGTTTTGTAAGGGAATTGTGTAATGTTGATACTAAGAAAGTCATTAGTTGGGATCCTCAAACTAGATATATACAAGTATTAAAAAGGAATATATGAATCTAAGGAAAATAATGATACCTCAAACCACCACATTGTTGGATTACTGATAGGGGGGGTGAATCAGTAATAGAGAAATGTAATCCCTTTTCACAAAAAATGCAAGTGTTATATCAATGTAGAATTATGATCCAATAATTACGGAATAAATAAACAATGAATAAATGAGCAATCACACATATAAACAGTACATCTGTGTTTTTACATAGAAACCCAAAGCGAGAGAAAACCATAAAATGTTTTTTCTTATATGTCTTGAAGAATTATATTCATTGGAAGCACCAACCTCCTTTGTTTTCCAGCTGAAACTAGAAGGAGGCTCCAAACCCCTAGTTTTTCAGGCTACTACTTGAGGGAAGCTCCAACTCCCCAATTCTCTGGCTACAACTAGAAGGAGGCTACAACCCCCTATGTTCTCTAGCTATAACCAGAAGGTGGCTACAACCACTTGTCCTTGACCCATCCAACCGCCCTGAAATATAAATTCCAAATGTATACAACCTATCATTGTCACTAAATCAACCACTGCCACTATCAACCTGTCACAATCAACCTGTATCAATAACATGTAACAAACTGTACCAATCAACCTGTACCAATAACCTGAACCAACATGTACCATGCGTCAACCATGCATCAAGCTTGAATCATCAATATGTACCAACATATTCAACTATACACCTCATGTATGTTCCAACTGATCAACTACATGTCTCAACCATGTACCCAACATGTACCTCAACTATATACCAAAGACATACACCAATATAACCATAAAAAAATCATCAATCTATCCATAAACCAAATACCATAAACCCTTACATTAAACCATGTGACACAACCTCACTGTTATGTAGCCTCAATCTAAACCAACAAATTCAACAACATATCACAACCAAAATACCAATACCCATATGCCAAATACCAACAACAAAATACCAACTAGATCCCTCAACAAATCTGATATATGCAACAATACTAAACATGCAATACCATGTCAAGAGATAAACCCTAGCTCACAAAACATACCTCAAACAAGTTGTGTTGTATCTCCAATAAATAGACCCCAACCATGTTGTTGTTGCGATTTTTCTGTCATGATTTTTCTACCGCACTTTTTCTGCTGCGATTTCTCTGCCGCGATTTTTCTGTTGCACTTTTTTAGCCACGATTTTTCTGTTGCACTTTTTTAGCCACGATTTTTCTGTTGCACTTTTTTTGCCGCACTTTTTTTGCCATGATTTTTCTATAGAAATTTTTTTGACGCACTTTTTCTATCGTGATTTTTCGGCCACACTTTTTTTTCCACGATTTTTCTGTCGCACTTTTTCTGTCGAACTTTTCCTGCCGCACTTTTTCTGTTGCAATTTTTCTCTATCAATAATACCTGCCCACATAACCTTTCACAAAAATAGATATTCAATGATATTCAAGTGTGATTAAAATGAGAGAGTGTTGCCTCTTATTTATAATTTCATGTAGCATCCCACTTTCCTTATTTTAGGGAGTTCTCCATTAACTTTATTATTTAATCAATTTATTTTGTAAACACTTTGACTTTTTGGGGCTTCTAGATGACTCACGAGGGTCGTCCATCTTCACATGGCCATAACTCTCTAATCATGAGGATTTATGTGATGTTCCACATACCACTAGAAATGGCCTGACAAACACTATCCATATAGGATAGTTTCACTAAAAAATTCACTGACTTTCATCTCATTATTCCACAATTAAGCATGGTTTATATAACCATATTTCTAGGATAACTCAATCCGCAAAGCATATTCCTGTGAGGGCTTTCACCATAAGGGGACCACTTTGGAGTTCATCCATTTGTACTTCTTATCAACCATTACAATACAATAATGAGTCATATTTACATCAAACAAGCTTGGGTCCATTACCCAAATCTTTGTGCTACCAGAATTTCTTCAAGGGTTGACATCAATGAAACCCAACCTTAATCAACAAGAAATTCATTAGTTGGGATCTTAAAACTAGAGATGGTATCAAAAAGGAATCTAAGAATCTAAGGAAAATAATGATACCTCAAACCACCACACAGAGCCACTTAAGTGCATCTTTATCCTTTGACTAGAAATATGGGTGCCATTTGGAAGTTTTGAGAATTTTGCATGTTTCTTGAGGCCTTGGAAATGGTCAAGGGAGGAAGCATAGGGATTATTCTCTTAATTAGGATTATAAATAGTTTGAGACAAGAATGATGCCATAATCCACAAGAAATGACCTCGTGAGCGTATCCTTGGCCTTTGAGTGTGGATATGGGCCCCATTTGGATGTTGTGAGAAATAGGTATACATATCAAGGCCCTTGACATGGTAAAGGGAGGAAACTATTAGGTCCTAAATGATGCTTCTAGGAATCCATGGAAATTAATAATCCATTGAACTAACACATACAAGCTTTCAAGGCTATCCTTGGCCTCTAACTATGGATATGGGAACCATTTTTATATTTTGTGAAATATGTATGGAACTCAAGGCCCTATACATAGTTGTGGGAGGAAAATGTAATCAAAGGCACTAAATTTGGATTCTACACATGCAAGTACAATAATGTCACTTGAAATTATGACATGGGACATCCTAAAAGTATCCTTGGAATTTGAGTGGAGATATGGGTGTTATTTGTATATTTCAATCACTTGGTATGTGTCTCGAGGACTTGGACATTGTCCTGGGATGAAACTTGGGACTTATACCTTGAACCACTATGCATGACCTATTCAAGGTATCCTTCACAATTGAGTATAGATATGAGTGTCATTTTCATTTTTTCAACACTAGGTATGGGTCTTAAGATCTTGCACATGGTTGGCAAGAAAAATTCACATTAGGTCATAGATGAGACTTCTACGTAATAAGGGACAAGATAAATGACACCTCAATAAATGAAATAGAGCCTCTGAAGTGTATCCTTGGCCTTTAAGTGTGAATATGAGAACCATTTGGATGTTTTAAGCACTAGGTTTGGGTTTTGAGGCCACCTAAGGATTAATCCATAAATGATGCTTTTGGGTATCCAATGAAAGTAATGATTCCTTGAATTGACACACATGAACTATAGAGGTTCTCCTTTTCCTTTCATTTGGGTTATGATACTTTGAATGTCTTGAGCTCTGTATGTGGGTATTAACACTGTAGACATGGTCAAGGGAGAATTCTTGTGATTTAGGTACTATATGAGGCTTTTAAACATCCAAGGATATTGATAAACCCTCAAAACTCCATAATACCTCCTAAGGGTACCTATGAACTAAGAATGGGGACATGTGTGTCATTTATATGTTTTGATCACTCAATATGATCTTGAATAACTGGACAAAGTTAAGGGAGAAAATCCTTTGACCCTAAATGTGTCTAGCACACATATGTGATTAACATGTTTAGGGTTATGTTATTATTTAGATTTTTATTTAAAGGGATACATTCATATTCTAATGTGTTTTCCATGATATATATTTGTTAAAGAAACAAGTATA